>JAJHUR010083909.1:0-18391 GCA_027495735.1 Lutjanus campechanus | reverse complement strand
ATCTTCCCTCTTTTGACCTACAGCTGTACAAATTATCAAAATGATTAAACAAATGTATGTTTTGTGACACACTGATGTAACCACATTTCATCTGGTTGAAAAGACAGTGAAAATAGACGTCTTAGATGTAGTTTTCATGTTGAAATCCCGGTTGGTGCTCGCTGGGAAACACCGCTGCATTTTTCGGGACCTGCAGTGAAAATTCTTCAACATGTTTCTGGCTGGAGATGTAGACTGGATGAAGTCATGGTTGTCAACATGAAACTCTCCTCACTCCCTCCTCCAGGCCTGCACAGATACCTCAGCACATTTTATCACAACACAACTGTCTCCTCTCTCAACCGTATTTGCTCTAATTGACTATGAGAGGAGCTCTGCACTTTTTTCACCAACTCTGTCAGCTCATCAGTGTGCCTGCTGTCCGGTATTAATGTTTAACTGTAACTGGAACATCCCCCACAGAGACCTGGCTTACACAATTACCCAATCACTGCAGTATTAAACATGGAGGTAGTCGGGGGGGTTCGTATGTGTGTGTGAGTGGCGCACAAGAATGCATGTCTGTCTTCATGTGTGTGTGTGAAATCTCAGGTTACTCCCTTATCATTTGACCACATTCTGCAATACATCACTGTCACGGTAAATGTAGCCTCGTTCCAAATAGTTTAGTCTGACAGGACCCACTTGAACATGATAGCATGTTTTTGTGTACAGTGGCCTCCTGATATTCAGGCTAAAAGAGTCACTGTTGAAACAAATAGAGGACATGTTATCAGTTTGTCAGCTAAGGCTGGATATTCATTATTTGGCTTACAGTCAGCAAAGTTGGCAAAAGTACACACATTCTTTACTCAAGTACTGATTAAACTTCTCAAGTACTTAAGTAGAAGTGAAAAAGTTCAGGCTCTGAAATGTACTCAAAGTATAAAAGTAAAAAGTCGTCCTCTGAAGGACATTTCTGCTGGATGTTTCAGTGCAAAGCTAACTGAACCTCAACGTTTCTCCACGGTCAAGTCTCCCTCTCTGTCTGTTACGTCTTATGTCTGTTTTGTCTCGTTACGTCTTTACGTTGTTTTTGTTTCGTTACATCTTCTACGTTGTTTTCATATTGTTACTTTGTTTTAGTCTTATTTTGTCTTTGCATCATTTTTGTTTACGTCTTTTTCATCTTGTTTAGTAATTTTTGCTCTATTCCGTCTTTTATGTTGTTTTTGTCTTGTTACATCTTTTTATTGTTTTTTGTCTTCTTTTTTTGTTGCATCTTTTTTGTCTTGTTATGTCCTTCAAGAGTTTTTGTCTTCTTACTGTTATTGTCTTTTTATGTCTTGACATTGTTTTTGTCTTGTACATCATTTTCGTATTGTTACATTGTTCTGTTCTTGTTTTGTCTTTACATTGTTTTTAATGTTACATTATGTCTTTTTTCATCTTGATAGGTCTTTTTTGTCTTGTTATGTCTCTTTTGTATTGTTATGATTTTTTTTCTTTTGTAACATCTTTTTTGTCTTGCTACAACTTTTTGTTTTGTTACGTCTTTTATTTCTTTTTCATCTCATTGTGTTGTTTTTTGTCTTGTTGCATCTTTTTTTATCATGTTACCTTTGTTTTTGTCCTGTCCTGTTTTTTGTCCCGTTATGACTTTTACGTTGTTTACGTCTTGATACATCTTTTACATCTTGTTTTTGTCTTGTTGCCTCTGTCGTACACGATATGCACTGATGGATTCACCAGATCATCTTCTCTATGTGTTACTGTTCCATTCATTTAGGTTGAAATCAGTCTTGATGTTGGGAAGGCTGTGCACAATGATGCAAAATAAAAATAATCAATAATTCCCCTCAAATGCATTAAAACTGAAGTAACGAGTAATGACAGATATTTGTGTTCAAACGTAGGGAGTAAAAGTACAGATCCCTGTAAATTATACTAAACTACAGTAACAAAGTATTTGCACTTAGTTACTTCCAACCTCTGACAGTCAAAAGTCCTTCACATATTTTAGGTATTATTTCTCAGTGAATCATGTAGGACTATATAGATAACATTACACATATAAACAGACACACACTCATGCATTATGCAGCTGCAGCCAAGTATGATTTGTATGTTTTCGATGAGCAGCTGTTGCACATTGTCATAACTAAAACAAACTTGCAAAGATGTTCTGCAAAATTTCCTCCAATCTAAATAAGTGTTTACAAATTGCACAAACTGTAGAAATTTGGTATTAAATGAGTCTTTTTCAGCTGGCTCAGCCTGTCAGCACTTCCACGGCGAACATGATTCTCTCTGAGGATCCAACTCAGGACTTAATGTCCTGACAATGAATCTTTGTCTGCACATATTTTGCTAACAGCTATCCCTGTTGCAGCCCATCTCCAGAGGCCTCATCACTGTGTTGTTTGAGTCAATACACAACTTGACACTTAAAGGGACAGTTCACCCTTGAATGAAAAACACATATTTTTCCTCTTACCTGCAGTGCTACTTTTACATCTGGATAGTTTTGGTGTGAGTTGCAGAGTTTTGGAGATATCAGCTGTAGAGATGTCTGCCTTCTCTCCAGTATAATGGGACTAAGTGGCACTCAGCCTGTGGTGCTCAAAGCGTCAAAAAATGTGAAAAATTCAAAACCAGTGTCTCTTTCCAAAAATCATGACTCAGTTACTCAAGATAATCCACAAACCTTGTTGTGAGCAGTTTCAGGCAGGAACTACTTTCTTTCTGCAGTAGAACTACTTTATTTTTTACTAGAAATAAAAAAATAAAATAGTTACTGTATGAAACTGCTCTGTGGATTATCTTGAGTAACTGTGTCATGATTTCTGGGAAGAGGCAGTTTTTCAAATGTATCTTTTTACGCTTTGATTACCACAAGTGTGCCAATTTAGTGCCGTTTAGTTCCATCATACTGGAGAGAAGGCAGACATCTTTACGAGAGATATTTCCAAAACTCTCCAACTCACACCAAAAAAAAATAAAATCTGGATGGAGAAACAGCTCTACAGGCCAATGGAAAATATGTATTTTTGATTCTGGGGTCAACTTTTGTGATAAGAATGAACCCATGTCCAAATTTCACACTTCATTTGACAGCCAAAGTCATTAACGTGTTATGAAAACACATTTCTCCTCTGCAACGGCTGAGAAATCCAGAACATTATTTGCTAAAGTAGATGTAATTGAAGCCTGGCAGTGATTTCATTACTTCTCTGGGGGCTTTATCATTGGGTTATGGGAATAAACAATCATCCTTGACCCCTTCTGCTGTCCTGCATAACCCTGATGGCTCATTATTGAAAAGCATCTAGGCATGTTCACAGTGAAAACTACATCAGCATCTGAAGAAATCCAAATCTTTACATCTCCCTGAAGAAAAACCCCTGAAACTGAATATATAGCCTGCTAAATTGCAACAGCAAATATGTTTTGACAGAAGTGTAATTCCACCCAAACTGTTTTTCATCAACAAAATGAGTAAACTTTTGTATTCTGAGTTTTTGCCAAGTGAGTATAAATGTTCATACAGTACGCATGTTCGTAAAAATGTCAGGGAAAACATATTTGTTCTCTTTGCAATACAACATCCACTTGAATTCTAAAGCATAAAAGGAGCAATAAATAGCAATTGTGCATGCAAAAATGAGTACTACAATCCAAATAGCGAGTTGGACCCATAGACTGTATATTAAATAGGTTGAAATCCTATTTAATATACGGTCTGTCATGGGATTGGGATGGGACAGGAGTATTGATGGGACGGGAGTGAAAATTCACTCCTGTGTCACCCTGAACTCTAAACGCTTCGCTCAATAGAGTCTGAGGATCATCTCCCAGCTCTTGTTGTTGAAACTGGGTGGAAACAATTTAGAGAGTTTAGAGCCCTTCATGTTGCCGTGGTGACATACAGAAGTCAAGTTTCTACAAGTGAGGAGAGAGGGAGGAGAGCATCGTTTCCAATAAGTCAAGTGACTTGAAGCAAGTGAAATAGAATATATTTATTAAAGTCTGTGTAAAGGAAAAAAAAACATTCTGCATGTTAGAACATAGCTGCTGGAAACGTGAAAAATATGAGAACTGTGTCGTACTGAATCGTGGAGTTAGACCGTTAAACTGTTTGCAATTTCTGTGTTCAGGATTTTTTGGGCGGACCTGAAACATGGTGCATTTAGGTGACAGAGCCACGGTCCCCCAACACTATATAAGCCCCACGAACCGACACATGAATGATTTCTTGACTTCCCCGTCCCCTCACCCTCCCTAATAGTCACTTATGAACCTTCAGCGACTCTCTCAGTCCAAATCAGCCCAGCAGATCACTTCAGCTCACTTCAGTTCCAACAACCCGACACAGAAGAAAAAAAAAATACCATCCTGTCACCGTCCTCTGATGGCTCTAACATATCTGGACATGTCCAGTAATGGTCGTAGTGGTGAGACAGCAGAGCAGACACGCCCTCAGCATTTCAGAGCGTAGAAAACTGTTCATTTTTCTGTGGTGTGACAAACTCTGGACACAAATTTATTGTTGCTTTAAATGATCTTTAACCAAAACCATAATCTTGCTCCTTAACCTTGACCAAAGTGCTCTTCCTTCCTAAACTTAAACACATGCTGGGCTCAAGACATGAACCACAGTCCACATTTTCAGTGGTCTGTGCTCAGCAGTACTGCATGCAGTGCAAAAAAGTAGATTTTTCTTTGGTCAAAAAAATATATCAGTGAACACACAGACATGGCTGGCCAAAAAAATGTCTTCAGACTGAACATGATGCAAATTTTAGAGGCAGCCCGACTGAGTGAAAAATGTCTGCTTATTCTGAGGTGACTGACTCCAAATTCTAGATGAATGGAGACAGAGAATGAGAGAGAGGGGTCTGGTGGAAAGTAACAGAAAGACCTGTTTCTGGCAGGCCTATATTTTGAGGTCAGTCAGAGGCTGAGTTGTCTCACACACGCACACAAACACACACACACACACACACACACACACACACACACACACACACACACATTTATTGTTTGCCCTGTCCCTGAAAGCAAATTGACACAGCAGATTTTATAAAATGCATGCCCCTTTCTTAGAAATATTTCCCTAAGAAACAGAACTTTTTTCTTAAACTCTGAGTGGTAAAGGGCTTATACACGCTGTAGAGTGCTCGAAACAGGTTGTGATCATTGAAAGCAGGGTTGGGAATGTTTCTCTAAAAATGTATTCAGGTTAGTCAGTAATGTAATCACAATAATGTATCACAATATTGAAGTGATGTAACTTGATTACTTTCTGTTACTTTTAGATAACCTCAATATAAAATATGATGAAATTGCTTAGCCTATAGTGTTTTAGGGCTGCAACTAATGATTATTTTCATCACTGATTAATCTGATGATCATGTTCTTTATTAATCAATTAGTTGTTTGGTCGAAAATGAGTCCTCAAATGTCTTGTTTTGTCCACAACTCAAAACTATTCAGTTTACTGTCAGAGAGGAGTAAAGAAACCAGAAAATATTCATATTTAAGAAGCTGAAATCATCTTTTCTTTAAAAATGACTCACAACGATTACTGGATTATAAAAATTGATGCAGATTAATCGATTAACAATAAATTCATTTTTGCAGCTCTGCGTGTTATGTTTGTTGTTTGGTTTATTGGTTTATTACCAAGCTCCTTTGTTGTGAGCAACTGATTGATTGATTGATTGATTGATTTAAAGACAAAAAAATGAGGAGTTTTTTCATTAGAGGCCATGATGATGAATTGACAGCTGTGTGCGCACTGTGCATGGTAGGATATCATTTTTTATTTTAAAACTGTAATCCTTCTAATAATCCCCATTTTTACTAAATGTATCCATAATCTTATTACAGTTTTTGTTAGTATTTTTTTTTTTAAATCTGTAACTGTAATGGAATACATGTATTTTTTTTGTAACCATATTATGTAATCCTGCTACCTGTAATCCATTACTCCCCCTGCCTGGTAAAAGGAAAAAAAAAGGTGTGATAAATTGGTTATAAATCGGGAGAAATACAGGAAAACTGTGATCCCAAGAGTAAATATTCTCCTTGAAAAATCGTGAGCGTTGGAAAGTGAGCAGTTGACGTGTATGTGGCCCAAATCACTTCACATTCAGTCTGAACACAAAGGGATTGATAATAAATGTTAACATGTGGACTTTCATTTCTTCTCGGTAATGTTTGCCATGCAGTCTAAATGAAGGATCATTAACTAATGAAGAAATTGAAGCTTGGCAGTGATTTCATGGCTCTGATCAGACTGTTGAAAAGAACTGTAAACTCTGATTCACGCTAAATTTTGGGAAGGCCGTTCTGGATTACCTTCTTCAAGGAAGTTAATGAGTTACAGGTGACGTTCGCCTTTCAAATTCACGTCCAACCGCCTGTCACTTTAGCCAAATATTTCTGGGAAGCATGTTTGACTACATGTTGTGTGTGGACATTAATGCGAAGATGTAACTTTTGAAGGATATTTTCCTGGATGGAGAAGCGCTGAGGCGATGCCAGCAGACGAAACCTTGAATATGGAAAGTCGTACTGCTGTCAGCTACAGTTTGACTGATCTCATCTGTTTTTGAAAATGTATGCCAATAGGTTTTCACAGAGGCTTCCAATGGCTGACATTTTCTTTGTATTTTTTCATTTTAATTTATAGGATAGCTGACGTGATGACAGAAAAGGGGGAATTACGTGCAGCAAAGGGCCGCAGACAGGAGTTGAACCCACGGCCACTGAAGAGGCCTTGCAGCTTCATTATTTACATCCCTCGCCTGAGCTCACACTGATATATTCTTTTCACATTTTTATTATTATGGAGATAGATCACTACATAAGCAATAGGCAATTATTTTGTAAAATATGTTTAAATATGAGATGAGAAGATCGATACTACTCATTCCAGTGTGTTACATATGGAGGTGGGTGGTTAGCTTAGCTTAGCATAAAGATTGAAAATGTGGAAACCCCTTGGCCATCCAAAATTAGCCAAAAAGTTGGCTAGTTACAAACATAATTCTCCCTAAAACTACAAATTCACAGTTTGTGCATTTATGATTGTGATTATACAAACAATATCAACTGATCTAGCAGGGATCTTGGTCAGTGTGGTGGTGGCCGACAGATTTTCTTTTTAAAACGAGAAAACCAAAATCAGAAAATGATAACCAGTCACTATTTAGAAATAAGGAAACAAAAAAATGACAGAGACCCATTTTGTTTTGATATATAAAAATGAAAATGATGTCTGTTTTCATTTTTTCATTCACTTTTTTTTTAATCAAAACAAAAAATGAGAAACAGATCATTTTCCGTTTTTTAGTTTCCCATTTTTTGTTTTGGGAAACGTTTTCTGATTTTTGTTTCCCTTTTCTATTTCGAAAGGGGAATCGGTAAACAGCTTGTTTCCTAATTTTGGTTTTCTCGTTTTAAGACGGAATTCTGTTGGCTGCCAAGTACACTGACCGAGCTTTAGGTGCTAGTCAGCGAATATTTTGAACATTGGAGAGCGCTAAGCTAGCTATAGCTATTTCCCCCTAACTCCAGACTTTAAGCCAACTAACCAGGTCCTGACTGCAGTTGTCCAGAAACATGACAGTTGTATTGATCTTCTCATCTCAGTCTCAGTAAACAAAGTAAATAAGCATATTTTTCAAAATGTTGAACATTTCCTTTAATATATACAAATTTCAGATTAATTGAAAATATTCAGTACCAAGTGGTTCAATCTGTTCTTCCACATCCTGAGCACCAGTCTGTGCTGCCAGGTGTTGGCACACACCCAGAGATCCCTGCCCTTCCCTGCCACCCAGCCTGCAAGGCACCCGACCCCCGATGCCTGCTCCTGCAGGTGGTGTAGTTTCTTCTAATTTCAAAAAACCAAATTATAAAGGCATTGATTTTGAAAGTTTTGTCATATTTACACATTTCTCTGTGGCATTTACACCAGTTAACTAAACCATTTGCTGTACATTATGTTCCATGCAGGGGTTAAAAATTGAAGGCAGGGCCCCCCCTGGAAGCTCAGTTGATAGTGTTTGTCCCCACCTGAGGTCCTCTGCAGTGGCCATGGGTTTGATTCCAGCCTGCAGCATCACTGCATGTGTCCGTTTCCTGTCTTAACTTAAAACTTAATTTAAAAAATATATAATTTGGTAAAGCTTCAATTTCCAGGTCCCATAATTTCATGGTAAATAGGTGGTAATTACCCAGTAATGTACATTACCCGCAAATTGCCTCCAAATTACCCCAAAATTTCTTGGTTAATTATTTGATAATTAGAAAGTACTATCTTTTATCACATAATTATCACATACTAAAACCCTGAAATTTGAAGGTAATTTGTGGGTAATTTCTAAGAAATTCAAATATATTGCGTTACCTAAAATTGAACGCACATGTTCAGGGAAGCATGAAGCTGGTGTGATAAAACAATATGAAGGTTGGCGTACTTGCAAGAACTTCATTCAACTTTCATCCCTGGGATATCTGTGTATCCGATCTTTGGAAATGAACGTCAGGATAGCAGAGTTTGCCTGTCATTATAATTTACATCCTCAGCCTCACTCTCCTTCAATATTTTTATTCCACTGTCCGTTGTTTTCTCTCTATTATTACCCAACACGCATGATTTGGTCTCCAACACTTTCCTCATATGCCTCTTAGTTATGAGAGGGTGAACGTCTCTGGAACAAACCATGGGAATCTAACGTCCTCTGGACTCTCTGAAGAAAAGGGAGAGGACACTGCCTGGAAACGGCGTTCACACCCGCATACAGTCAGTCAGGCTTCATCCATCATAGTTCACCGTTCGTCATTCTGACACAAGTGGAAATACCTGCGCCATAAATGTCAGTTTTATGAAATATGGTGTTGAAAAGCATTATGAAACATGTTTGAAATTGTGCTCCTTTGCCAAAATTACAAAACGAAAAAAAAGCAAAAATGAGAATAGCATGAAGTGTTTCATAGGGCCGTCATCCAAAGTAACTCGTAAGGCTTCGAAATGGGTGCTCCCCAGACAAATGAAACACCCTTCATCATGTGAAAATAGGTGATCTAGCCCTTAAACTATCTGACAATCAAAAACTAGAGGGGGGTTATTGGAGGAGTAAAAGAACTAGGCACAAGCATTACGAGTTCAGTTGCACATTTATACAGGTACAGATATGAGGGTTAAAATAAACCACCTCTCACCCACCTCTACATGCAGGACAGAATCCAGACCCGACCCATTATTTGTTCTGTGTGAAGCAAAGCCACAGAAATGCCTGTGCAAATGCCATGCTAAACATCTGGTGCAGCCCGCTTTTATGATATCATCCACCAGTCATCCATTTAAGTGTAACTCAATAAAGAGTGCACGCTCCATTAAGACAATGCAGGCAACCAAATGTAGCCTCCCTCATCAGCGGAGGTACGAGTTCTTTGAATCACCACGGACAGGCTTCACTATTCACTTTAATGCATCATCCACCAAAAAGAACTTTTTCGCTCTAAAGCGCCTACCTACCTGTGTTAAAGGTCCAGATTTTTTAATGGAGTCTGGCACAATGTTATCTCCACAAATAGAAATAAAAGGCCATACTGAATTGATGACACAATGGAGAAGTGAGCTAGCATACATGTTCTTGGTGGAGGAAAGTGGAGCGCCCAGAAAACATGCAAACTGCCCAAATCAGGTTTCGTACCCAAGACTTTCTTTACCTCGCAAGGTAGGTAAATCTTGCAGCAGTCCATCTTACCAGACTTTTCAAGTCATCCGTTTGTGTCCACACCAGAAGTGGTGCAGCCAATCAGCATCCTAGGAGGGAGCACTGGCAGCTACAGGCGTGGTTTTAGGCGTGACGACAGCGAGAAGTGTCCATAGAAGTGATTCTGAAACTAACAACGGCAGTCGCTCTTTTGCTAACGGCTTCGGCAAGAGTTTGATTTACCAGCTGGCCAACCGATTGATCTGACTGGTTGAAGTTAGCCTGTGTTTGTTACAGATGGTTCATCCAATCACCTGCCAAGTGTGTTCTGAAAGTGCCTGCCCTTTTCCAAACAGTTTCAAAGGACGACTTCCCAGATGGTTCTGTGTAACAAACCATCTGGACTTTCGTGCTGTGAGGTGAAAGCACTAACCACTGTGCCACCCTTACATGCTAACATGGTTGTAGTGGCAAAGCTAACATGAAGATATTTAGCACATTCACCATCTTAGTAGCATGTTAGCATGCTAACATTTTCTGATTAATTCTACACATGACGTACAGCTGAGCATGAGGATTTTGATACAGTCAGTTTTGCAAGTATCTCATGAAATTTTGGCCTGATAGTGATCCTAGATTAAAAGTTAAAGGAGAAATCTGTAATATATTTACTGTAATAAATCATGGAATGACCATGATATGTCAAGAGAGATTAAGGAAACATGCTAAGTTGAAAAACTCACTTCTCTGACAACAACACTACATCCTCAGTGTCCCCCTTTGAAATTTCTTTTCTAGGCCTGAATGACTATTCATGCTTGCAGCCCCTGGTGGCCGGTTAAAAGGATACTACACTTTCCATGATAACCTACTCAGTATGTACTCACCACTATGCCGATGTGATGATGGGTGAAGGTCTTCAGTTCACAAAACAATCCTGGAGTTTCAGCAGAAAACAGGGTAGCAGATCTCATCCAGTACAATGGCAGTGAATGGTGACCACGGATAAAACGTTAAAAACAGCACACAAAACAAACACAAAATGTCTCCGTCCTGCTTGTGTGGTGTAATCCAAGTGTCCGCGAGCCGCAACATTAAAAATTCACCGCAAAAGACGCCATTTACGCCATGTTTTTAGCAGTAGCATGTAGGCGGTAAGATGTACAGTAAACATGGTGTTGATCTCGCGAGACTTCGTATATATCCTAATGGCCGCACATGCCTAAGTCTCGCAAGATCTACGCCATGTTTACATCTTACCGGCTACATGCTACAGCTGACATTTCTGCTAAAAACATGGCGTAAATGGCGTCTTTTGCGGTGAATTTTTAATGTTGCGGCTCGAGGACACTTGGATTACACCACACAAGCAGGACGGAGACATTTTGTGTTTGTTTTGTGTGCTATTTTTAACGTTTTATCTGTGGTCTCGCAAAGTGGAATATCGCTTTAAGAAAAGTGAGAAGTCAGCTGTCAATGGTCGTATAAAACAGAGCAGTTAAAAAATAGAATTACTGCATCACTGACACTTGAGCCAAGTTTGAGGAAATTCCCTCTAAGTGTTCCTGAGACATCGCCTTCAGAGGAACAGGGCGAACATGATGTCACCACCAAAATGTAATCATCTCATCTTTGCATCCAAGTGGTCATTTTGGAAAAGTTTGAAGAAATTCCTTCAAGGCGTTCTTGAGATATCACATCCAAAAGAATGGGATGACCTGCAAACATAATGACTCTGGTCATGAAAACATAAAGGCATAAAAGTCACGAAAACTTGTTTTTTGTTTTTTTCAAAAATTCTGAATCCCAGAGGTCTTCCAGCATATAGTCATGGATGTGCACAAAATCTTTTAGGCTGATCAGTCCAGTAGTGTTTGAGATTAGCTCTGGACAAGACGCAGGTTCATTGATGATCACGCACACACTCACTCACTCATGCACTCGCACGCAGAAGCGATCGCATAATCCTCTCCCGGCTACGTCTGGTGGAGATATAAAATTGCAGTGGTGGAAAGAGTACTGAAAATCTGTACTCAAGTACAAGTACTGTTACATTGCTAAAACATTACTCAATTACAAGTAAAAGTACTGGTGTTGGAAAAATACTTAAGTAAAACCGATGATGTCACTGTCACCTCTCCAGACTAGGACTTTGTGTGTTTTGCTTTACCAGTAGTTAAAACACTACAGCACCAACTGTTGATTACTGGTTAAATTCTTAATGCAAAATCAATTAAAGATCAATCATTAACATCTTTTTGTTTTGTTTTTTGTCCATATGTCCTGGTTTTCATTGGCTTGTTTGCTATCAAATCACCTTATTGGCTACAAAAATGCAGATAAAAGGTCTGGTTATTAATTAAAATTGTACTCAGTACTCAGCTATGATTTTAAAAGTAACTAAGTCGATTACATGGTAAAATAATTATTTAAGTATAAGTAAGTAAGTACAAACCTGAAAATCTACCCCAAAAAAGTATTGAGTATTTGTAATTAATTACTTCTACCCCTGAAAAATTGGCACAAAGATTCCCTCAAAAGCAACTTTAGCAACACAAGAACACACACACAGGACTTATGTCTATACATCTGTTGCTATAATGCATGCTACATACCTACACTCCAGGACCACTGTATCGATGTGATCATTCATGGAAAAAAGTACATAAAACAACATCTGTGTAAGCTGATCCTGGTTAGTTCCAGTTCTGCAGACTCATTTCTGCACATCAGGTGTGTTAAGAGCACCTATATATTTTGTAACAATCAATACTGCAGTGGCAAATCTCTAACTGGTTAGTGGCAATACATCTCAGTTAATAGACCGGCAGTCCCACAAAAGAAACAACACAGACACGCATCACCGATCATTATCGACTCGAGATCACTCCGGTGGCGAGACGGTCGATCCATTTCACATTTCCAGACAGGAATCCCACTTGAACAACACTAGTGGCTGAGTTGGACATCCATCAGACAGCCCTCATTGACAGCTTCCAGCCTCTAATCCATCAGCTTCATTGACTGTAATGTGGAAATACCTCCACGAAGGACACTTGGGGGTAGTTTATCAGACTCCTCTTGGGCTGTTGTGACATGAGCAATGATTCAAGTTCTGCTGGAGGAGATCCTAGAAAATGCAGCTCTAATACCCTTTATAGTAAATGCTGACTAAAAGCAGAATGTGATTACATAAATGCTTTTAATCTAATGTGGAATGTGGAAGAGTGACTCTCTGTCTTTAATGGATGGCAAATGGAGTTAGAGCGGAGATATTTGCTACCTCAACTTATGGGCGACTATTTAAAGGAAAATTCTGGTATAGCCTATTTTAACCTGCCATATTTCCTATTAATGTGGATATTTTGACTCTATTGACTGTGTTAACTTTGGATTTGTAATTTCCATCTAGAGATTTGGGGAAAAAAGAACTCCTACAACTTTCCAAATAAACAGGATTTCTACATGAATCATTTCTGCATTAATCACTTCAATTGCAGTCATTTCAAGTACAAAAGCAAATGTATAATTTCCTTTACCCATTATGATCCCACATTACTTTCTTATTTTCAGTCATGCAGTTGGGGAAGGACTCTGGATGAGTCATGTAAAAATCCTGTTTGTTTGGAAAGCTGTAGGAGGCCTGCGCAGCTTGCCCCGATATACACTGTTTGGAATGAGCCCTTGTTTCCTCAAGGGTGCCAAAGTTCTTTACTGAAGAAGAAGTACAGTACAGATACTTGTGTAAAAAAGACTCTGATAAAAGTGTAAGTACTGATTCAAACCTTTTACTCAAGTAAAAGTGAAAAAGTACAGGCTCTGAGATGTACTCAAAGTATAAAAGTAAAAAGTTGTCCTTTGAAGGACATTTGTACTGACCATTTTTGTGTAAAGCTAATTGAAACTCACCTTTTGCCCACGGTCGAACCTCCCTCTCTGCCCATCACATCTTTTTTGTCTTGTTATGTCTATTGGTGTTTTGTTATGTCTTTTATGTTGTTTTCATATTTTTACATTGTTTTAGTCTTGTTTCATCTTTCACATCGTTCTTGTCGTTACGTCTTTTTCATCTTGTTACATTATTTTTGTTTGGGTACGTCGTTTGAATTGTCTTTGTCTTCTGTCTTTTTTGTCTTTTAGGTGGCTATTGTCTTGTTACTTTTTTGTCTTGTTATGACTTTTTTGTTGCATCTTTTATGTCTTAAGTTTTTTTTTGTCTTGTAATTTGTTTTTGTCTTGTGATGTCTATCGTTCTTTTATTACGAATTTTACTTCATTTCCGTATTTTTATGTCGTTTTAGCCTCGTTTCGTCTTTCACGTCATTCTAGTCGTTATGTCTTTTTCATCTCGTTACATGGTTTTGTCTTGTCTTTTTTGTCTTTTAGGTGGTTTTTGTCTTGTTACTTTTTTTTGTCTTGTGACTTTTTTGTTGCATCTTTTTTGTCTTCTCACATTTTTTTGTCTTGTCTCTTGTGTTGTTGTGACTTTTTTGTGACAAACTTTATGTCTTGTTATGTGTTTCAGGTAGTTTTTGTCTTGTTCCGACTATTTTGTTTTGTTACATCTTGTTTTTGTCATGTTATGTCCTCTTGGTGGTTTTTGTCTTGTTATGTCTTTTTCATCTTGATGCTTCATTTTTGTCTTGTTATGTGTTTTTTTTTGTCTTATTACGTCTTTTAGGTGTTTTTAGTCTTGAGACATCTTCTACATCTTGTTTTTGTCTTGTTGCGCTGATGGACACACCAAAACGTCTTTTCTTTCTTATTGTCTCATCGATTTAAGATGAAATCAGTCTTGAAGTTGTGAAGGTGATGTGCAGTGATGCAAAATAAAAATAATCAATAATTCTCAACTCTATTAAAACTAAAGTAAGAAGCCTGTTTTGAAAATGTAAAGAGCAGAAAGTACAGATATTTGGGTTCAAATGTACAGTAGGGAGTAAAAGTAAAAACTTCCCAGAAAAATAAATAATTCTCAAGTGAAATACAGATATCTGTAAATCAACTTAAGTACAGTACAGTACAGTTAGTTTGAAACATGGCAGGTGAAACATGCCAGAATTTTCCTTTGGTTTGGGAAAATAAAACAGAACATCATAGTATCTGTGAGTAATGCATACTTCAGTGGTCCTGTTGAAAGTTATGGGTGGTACAATGCTGAGGTTTGGTCGATTTGTTGCCATGTACATCCAAATATTAACCAAACACAAAAACCAAAGTTTATATAAGAAAAAGAAAAAGCTAATTTAATCACCCCTCTAACAGCTGCCCTTTATAGCAGTTGAAAGATAGAAACCAGGGGTGTGAGGATGCTATGAGGAGCTGAGATTAAGAAGCGTGGGCGTGACAGGGGTGTTTGACTGCCTCGCCGTTTCCAGCGCCATTTATCATTCTCAGATTCCATATGTAGAATGTGTTAGGAGCAGGGAGGGGAGGAGAGGAGAAGAGAGGAGAGGAGGCCCGGCCCCGACAGCCTCTGATGGATCACCTGCATACTTCACAAGATTTCTAATTAAATCTACCCCAACAGAAAAAGTACAGGTGTCTCGCTCTCTTCTACCTTTTTTTCGTACCCTAACACGTTGTAGTCTGGATCAGTTACAGCTCCGGAAAACTTAAAACGCCTGGAGACTGTCCTGACGACAACTTCAGTGTGGCCAGATGGAGAAATATGCTTCTACTATTATGAAACTATCTTCTGGCAAACTTCAGCCTCTGGAAAAACTTGCAGTCCCTCTGCAACACAAGTACTTGAATTCACTACATTATTTCACTCACTTAATTCACTTTGTTCGGGATCAGTTTCATCATTGCAGGCATTTAAGGGTAAATGTGATTATTGCTTGTGCTATTTATACATTTAAAAGCCTGTCTAAAGCAGTTATTTCCCCTTTTAGCCACAAATCTCTCGCATTTTATATTGATCTTTGTTAAATTTAGCTGATACAAACCCACTGACTGGCACTTAAAACAATGAGCTCCACAATATTGCTTATTTTCCAGCTTGTTTTTTGGATTTTTATAGCTTTGGTTGCATGCAGGTAAACAGTCTGTGTGGAGAACAAAAGAAGCAGAATTAATCTCAGATCCCATCAGCTATTGTCTGGAAACAAATTAGCTTGGTATTAGCTTTTTTAAAATTTATCTGCATGCATACATAGATATCTGTTGATAAAGAATAGCGTCTAACTCCATTCTTGTGTCTCAGATTGCCAGTCAGAATGTATACAATGACAGGTGCGGAGAAGAGGGAGTCTTGGTACCTGAATCCTGCAAAACATGTAACCCCAGAGGCTAAATCATTGTCAGACGATAACCGTTCTGAGAAGGTTCAGTCCCTGGATGGAATGAGTTTGAATTAGACAAAATAGCCAAATAATTAGCCTTTTTACACTGTAAAAAAAAAGAAGAAAAAAAAAGAAAGAAAAGTTGAGATGACTTAAAATTTCAAGGCAATGCACTGAAATAGATTTTTAAGTTTTGAGCCCGACTCAAACTCTTAAGTTTTTAAATAAATTAAAAGGTTTTGCTGACCTATAATCTTTAGTTGGGATTATTTGCTTTTCTTCTTTAGACAAACTTGAAACTTTGAGTTTTAGAAACAAAAAACATGTAAATAAAATAGTTTTAACTGAAAATATTAAAAAATAACACAAAAAAAAACTTTTACTTTCACTTCAATGAATTTACTCATTCTTAAAAAAATACAATGTTTGGAGTTTCTAAATGTAAGTAGTTGGTAAAAACTTAAGAATCTGAGTTGGGCTCAAAACTGAAAAAATTTATTGCAGTCTGTTGCCTTTAAACTTTGAGTTTTCTCAACTTTTCCTTTTTTTTGCAGTGTAATTTTTAAAGATACACAAAGTGCAAATGTACTGAATGTCCAAGACACTGACTTAAAAACTGACTGAGGTATACTTCAAACAAATGTCATAGTTGTACAAATTGGGCTATGCAGTGTCATAGCTTAGACCTCGTTTGTACAGTTGACCGATGACAGAAGCTGCCGTGTGAAGAATGAAAAAAACAAAACAAACTTCAGGTCAAATCCTGCATGCATCTTTTCCACCTCAGCACACATGTTGACTTCCTGTTAAAGTTGGTGTCCCTCAGCTCTTTATTTGAATCATACAGGTGGCTATAAGGAGTCAGCTAGGCTCTGCCTCAAATTTCCCTTTGCAGTGATCTCTGTCACATCTAAGGGTTAGTCATGAGCCACATAAAAACCAGTCTCCTCACCTTGATGGACCTCTTACAGTTTGCATATTGCTCAAACCATTTCCAATTAAAAACCCACATAATTGTGTAAATAATACCACACAGACTGGGGAACACTTTGGAAAACTGCTGTCAGTAAACACAGTTTGTTCTGTTCCTTTCAGATATTATCCAGAAACACTGCAGACTTCTCTGGGCCCGAGCTCATCTGCAGTCGACTGACGGAAAGTGGGAAAGTGTGCTGTGGTCTGACGAGTCCACATTTCACATTGTTTTTAAAAATCATGGACATCGTGTCCTCTGGGCTAAAGAGGACAAGGACCATCCAGATTCAAAAGCTAACATCTGTGTTTGTATGGGGGGATGTTAGTGCCCATGGCATCATGGGTAACTGTCACACCCCATTAATGGTAAAAGGTACATGCAGATTGTGGAGCGACGAATGACGTCTTTTCCAGAGACGTCCCTTATTTGATTAAGACAATGAAGACACATTGTGCACGTGTCCCAACAGTGTGGCTTCGTTGTGAAAGAGTTCAGGTACTAGACTGACCTGCCTGCAGTCCAGACCTGTCTCCCAGGGAAATACAGGACAGAAACCCTGGACTGTTGAGCATTTGAAATCATCTATCAAGCAAAAGTGGGAAAGAAACTTACTCTCAAAACTTCAAAATTAGTGTCTTCAGTTCCCAAACAGTTACTGAGTGTTGTTAAAAGAAAGGTGCTGTATCACAATAAACATGCTGCTGTCCAAAAACATGTGGCAGGCATCAAAAAAACAAACAAACAAACAAACAAAAAACAATAAAGTAAATCAGTTTGATGATTAAATTTCTTGTCTTTGTACTGTATTCAGGTCAAAAAGTTCATGCAAATCACTACATTCTGGTTTTTGGACTTGTGGTTGTACACAGGAGGCATCTTTATCAATGACATATGTTTAAAAAGCTCATAAAATTCCTAAAAGTACATGTCTTTTGTTCTAAAACTTACACATGGTTATTGTTCCCTTCTACTATCTGTACAGAAGATCTCTGACCTGCTGTCCAACTAGGACAGTGGAAAAATCCCTAAACATTAACTTGTCATCCTTTGAATAAGTAATCATATCCAGCAAGAGCTCTACGAGTTTGTGTCAGATCTTGAACATGGAGGTCTGTGAGGAACTTTGACAAACATGGCAGTGAAGTGCTGTTTAACATGACTTTTATCAAGCATTAATGCCGGTGGCAGAGCTTCTTTTCTCTGTAATAATGACACAGAGGTGTTATTAGTGACGACAGGACCTCTGAGTCACAAACATTAAATCACATGTGTCAGAGGAAACACACCTGCATGTTTTGAACGGCAATGCAGTCCTCTGTTATTGTGTGTTGTGTTGATACTGAGCGTAACTATGGTATCAACACACCCATTTATTTACTGGGGTGATCATGATAATGGTTGAAAACTGGCTCGGATGT
>JAJHUR010083908.1:21116-31680 GCA_027495735.1 Lutjanus campechanus | reverse complement strand
ATTAAATGTAAAGTGCCATGAAAGTACATAATGAATATGCCCTGGCTCATAAACAGCTCATCATATCCCTTGACAACAGGGCACATTACACGTGACCAACCAACCAATTAACAGGTGTGTTGTTCGTTTGCGCTGTCTTCATGTGACACAACAACAGACACAGCATGGAGCGAGAAAATGAGTGCAAGGAGTGAGGAAATTGTTTTAAAAAAGCGACTGAAATGAAACATTTTATCAAGATTATTTTTTCAACTATATTACCCAGCCCTGGTTTGTTGGCTATATAAGTAAAACTGACTTGACTATAAAAGTAGCATCACTTTGAAGAGTCTGCTTGTTTACCTTCCATGTTTTATCCTGATGCACTGCCATGCCATGTTGATGCTCCATGACAAACATGAAATGTGTCACTGACTCAAGACTTCCTGTTGCTTTTTAAAGCTGAAATGTGTGTGAAAACCGGTGAATTTTTTCCCCCCACGTTAGCCAACGACACTCCACCATTAGAGGTGGATGCATTTGCACATGGTCTTTTACCTAAAAGCATTTTTTTTTTTTGCTTTTCCCTCCCTCATCTGATCCGACTGCTGACGCAGATAGTCAGACAGAAGCACCTTTTTCTGCAGCAGAGCTGTGATATGTAGAACATGCTCAGCTAATGGCTGCTCCCAATACCTCTCACTGCTTGTATCATGTCAAGGACAGACTGGAGATTCGAGCATTGTATCCAGCAGTGGCACAGGGCCATTCAGTGCTTGCGTGATCATCCAAGATAACTTCCTACTGTAGGGAAAGAAACCGAAGCACAAACAGTTGAGCTTTCTGCTACCTCCGCTGGAGGCTTGTTTGTCAGACCCACATCAAAACGTGTGTATCAACTACATCTACAGCTACCTACATGAATCTCTTGGAGTGGTTTGGAGAAAAGGGAGTTTTTAGTAACCACCTCTTGAAATATTGTGTTCCTCCGTCCCTCGGTGAGATTTGTCCTTCGTGCTCAAGGCCCTGTCAAGCAGGCTGTTCAAGCCCACTGGGCAGATACCTCTAAGGCCATTGTCCATCAAAAAAAGGATTCCTGCTCACTCTGACCTCAGCTCAGAGGGTGAATAATTTGTGCACCCTTTCAGTCCATATCAGAGTCTGAGTAGAACCACGCTCACACACAACTCATTCTTTGCCCAAGAACACTGAGTCTTGGACGGAGCAGCTCACTGCCCTTTAGAGAAGAAAAAACTAAATAATTTGTTCCCACTGCAGGATTTGGCATGCCATTTGGAACACACAACAACTTGCTGGCAAAATCCTGCCCAAACAGAGGCTTGCCAATTAGCTGTGTGAAGACGTCTCACAAGCCTGTGAGTGGACAGGCCCTCCACTGGTGATTCATGTGCCCTCCACAAGCAGTCTGGCGGCATTAACAGCCTTGTTTGGTGGAACATTTTGGGGGTGGAGAGCTGTTGTGTAATAGCATAAGGTGTGGCAGTCATTCCGGGTTTTTAGGCCTTTCTGAATCCATGCTCAACGCAGTCATGAGGCAAGTGTGTGGACAGCTGTGAGCCATGCCAAGTCGGTAAAGATGGCATGGATGGGGTGGCTTATTTCTTACTTTTTGGTGATATATTTATGTCTCTCTTCCTTCCTTGCTGTCCTCTGTGCTAAAACAAGACCCATGGGTGTCAGGACTGTCCGAGCAGTGTTGCACCATGTCGTGGAGCAGAGATTCTGATTGTGGACTGGTTGTTGATGATGTCCTACAGTGGAAACATCGCCCACAGACTTGAGGCTTGTGACAGAGAGCTGGAGCAGTGCAGTGACCAAATTACTGCTTGCTTCGACAGTGCTGAGAAATAAGAGACATGTCACCAACCTTCTTTTCCATTGGTGTTAGGGCTAATAAGAATGTGCACTCCCCTGATGGTGAAAGTTGTGTGACAGGGTTGCACTTGTGGACGTAGAGGACTAGAACTTGTGATGGCTGGATACTGATGCCAGCTTCATGTCACGTAGTTCTAAAAAAGCAGCAAGCATGTAGGAGTGCTGCAATTATTCTGGTTGACTTGTGACATGTCAATCAGACTTGTGACATGGTTTATTGTACTTTCCACCCTCTTGCCCTCTGCTGAACAGTTAGTTGGCGCCAGAATGGCGGCAGACAGGTGAAACATTCCTGAATCAATGTCACAGCAGGAGACTCTGGCCTCTTCTTCTATATGACCCTTTCAAAAGATGACGGTTTGCGTGAATAGAACAGTGGCTACATATTGTATTTCTTAAGATGGAAACACCAATGAAAGCTCTGCTTTCACTGCCACTTAAAAGCTAAATGGATGAGGAACAGGGAAAATAAGGCCTTTATTTATGCTCACCTCCTACAGCATTAAATAGATTCATACTTATTAACGTTTTACTCTCCATTTTCCCTCCACATGATGCGCCGTGTGGTCATAGAAATAGAGTCCTGCAGGGATGACGTATTTAAGTCAGCATCCCACTGGTTCCCTCTACAAAAAGCCAATGGGATTATATTAGTGCAGAAAATAAGCTCTGTGACAAACAAAACAAAAGTTCATGATACTTACACATTTTGTTCTGCAAGAAAATCTTCACAAATGAGCACCACTTTTCTTTTTTTGAAGCGTAAATGAAATTGCCAGAGGTATAAAGCTAAAGTTAAGCTGAAATGAACTACAGCATGGTCTCTGTGGTCTCATTTAGACACTTGTAAGCAACCACACGTAAAAGCTTCAAAATTCACTTGTAGGGTATTTATTGACATATCCTATCTCAAAGTACAAAACATGAAAATCTCTTAAGCTTGTGGTAACCACAGACCTTATTTCAGGCAAATAACTAAAAACCCAATTGACTTTGAGACAAAAGAACTAATATGCAAACTAATCTCCGTGTTTTAGGACTTATTCCTGCAGACACTCTATGTGTCACTGGCAATTGATGTTGGTGAATTATCTCCTGGCTCTGCTTCGACTGCCTGACAACATCTGACCCAATTCTCTGCCATGTCCGAATTTCATCCAAATGTCCAACGACCCATTGGGAGCCGCTGATTGGTCCTTGCTCCCCACCTGTGCACTGCGAGGCAAACAGCACCCGATGAAGCTGAAATTCGGTCCGACTCTCAAATGAGTCGTGCAGCTCAGAAATGAACTCAAATCATATACCCAGTTTAAGAGGTACTCACCTGTATTCATAGAACAAAGGTTACAATTAATAACCACTGTCTTCTTACTGCAGCTACTCTGGCATGGATATGATGAAAAAAGGCAACCTGTTTTGACACAATACTTACGCTCATTAGTTTGGTTGTGCCCTGTAGTTCCTGGTTTGACAGCAGTGAGCAGGTATTACAGAAGTCCTGTCATATATTGTTTATGTTCTCATTTGCACATAAAATTTGCATCCGGTGAACCAACATGATGCAGAAGCTCATTTTTTGCACTACATTCAAAAGCAGTGCAGTCAGCTCATGGTGCCATGTATGGCTTCCCTGAATTAATTAGGGAAAGGCAACACTAAGGACTCTTGGTAAATTAGTGTCATTAGTGAGAAGAATTATTATGTAATGATCAGCACTTAGTTTTCTGGACAGTGGGGAAAAAATGTCTGAAACAAATGTGATTTAAGCTTCTGAGGAAAATAAAAAGGTCAAAAGAAAGGCAATAAGAACTGGGAAATGTCAAATGAAATGACTGTTTGTGTGTCCATGTTTATTCCATTACAGTGAACTTTGCTTACATGGTACGAAGTCAGCATTAAGTTTTCTTTTTGTTTATATTGTTTTCAACTGATCTCTAGAACCTGTTGTAGGCATAATGCTGATTGTTCCTTAAGGGCTGATGTTCTTCCCAGAACATTTGCTTCTGAAGAACCAGTTTTGAAAAAGGGTTCTTCGTAAGGCTAAGGCTTTTCATCGTAAGAATTCTTTCTGGAAAAAGAGTTCTTCAAGGATTTCAGCAATCCTTTAGTCAAGAGTTTGTCAAGGATTCTGTAACGTAACATATGCTAAAGGGGTTCTGGGTAGAACTCTCTCTGCAGGTTCTAGATAAAACCATTGGAATATAAAAGGGTTCTTGGTAGAACCCCCTTTGTGGGTTCTAGATGAAACCATTAGAACATAAAAAGGTGTTTTCAGTAGAGCTCCTTTTGCAGGCTGTAGAAGGAACCATTGGAATAGTAAAGGGTTCTCAATAGAACCTCCTTGGTGGGTTAAAGATAAAATCATTGGGTTTAATCTAAAAGAGCTCTCAGTAGAACTCCCTTTGTGGGTTCTAGATAACCATCAGAAAATAAAAGGGTTCTCTGAGGAACCTCCTTGGTGAGTTCCATATAAAACCCTGGGAATATAATGGGGTTCTCTGTAGAACCCCCTTTCTGTGTTTTAGATAAAACCATTGGAATATAAAAGGGTCTTCAAAAGAACCACCTTTGTGGGTTCTAGATTTAAAAAAACACTGGAATATAAGAGGATTCTCAGTTGAACTCCCTGGGTGGGTTCCAGATAAAACCCTTGGGGTATAAAAGGATTCTTGGTAGAACCCCTGGTTGGCTTCTTGTTAGCACCCTTAGAAGGTGGAAAGGTTCTGGATAGAACCTCCAGAGAGGGTTCTGGGTGGAACCGTTACACCATAGAAAAGTTCTCTGTAGAACCTCTCAAAGGGGGTTTTGGGTTAAACCTTTCTACGTATATAAAGTTTCCACTTTTTACCTTTTATAGAAATTCCACTTCCACAGAGAATTCAGCCTAGAACTTAACATAAAAAAAGGTTCTATCAAAAAAGGGCCCAAGTCAAAGAGTGTAGGGAATTTTCAAATATATCTGTGCTCTGCAGCCATGACCAGAACGATATTGAAGAAAAAGTGAAGTAAGAAGTAAGAAGCTGAGGGAGAAACTGACCTTGAACAGACGCAATATGTTGGCTACCATGATTGACACGGAGCTGGCAGATGCACCAATCACTCCCACCACTCGCTCAGGCTTAGTGATGATTGGCGGCCCTCCGCTGAGACACTTGACATCAGTTGAGTCTTTCTCAATCAGCGCCTGAACAAATGTCAGCGACTGTTCCAGAGCATGGGTGTCCCGGGAGCAGGTGTCCAGAATACGCGCTCCCAGGGTGATATTAGGCAGCAGCTCATTGTCATTATTGATACGATCCAGGGCAAATAGCATGGCCTCCAGCCTATGGATCCCCTTCTCCTTCTTCAGCTCTCCGCAGGCTTTGCCATCGTTTCCCCTCGCGTGCACCGGGAACAGCCCACCCAGAGATATGTCCCCGTCGATGCGTATTGAATTGAGGTGTGTGTGGCCTGGCATTTTGGGTTTGGCTGCCAAGGCGATCAAGAAATAACAAGCCAGCAGCAACACCCAGCAGCAGACACTTCTGTGGCAGCCAATCCACGCTCTCTCAAAGCCTCCTCGCAGAGTCATAATGAAAGGCTAAATCCGCATCCAAACACAAATTCAAGTCCTTTGAAAATGAAAGAGGTGTGCACACATATACCCACACACACATACAAATGTCCTGAAGGTAAGCCGCAGTGTTTTTCAGAGCACAGTCGTCCTCAGAAGCCTCTTCTCATGGTTTCTAGCTCTGACACAAACTCGGTAATACTAATTATGCAGCCTCGCTCTCTTTATCTTTCACTCTTTCTTCTTTTCTCTTTGTGTTTCACTTTTCCCACACCTGAGAGCTGTGGCTACACGCAGTAACTAAACGGTACAGGGCGAGCCGAGTCGGGAGTCCACAGAGAGCGTTCTCATAAGGCGAGAACAAAGGTGTGAAGTTAGCCTCTCTTCTCTGTTTCTCCAGAATCACTCGGGTGCATTTAGCTCTCTTCTCTTGGTCCTTCAAGCAGGCAGGAAGTCACAAGAGGGCCCAGCGGGTTCTACAGCAGGCTCCTGCAAAAAGAGAGGAGAAGTGTTAGGCACTAAGCAAACAACAGAAAGAGAAGAACTCTGTATTTTCTACAAAAAAGCGAAGTAAAAGATGAAATGGAGTTCTATTGATCTGATCAACAATAGATTTCACCATGTGTTTATGCAAGTTTGCCTTGTATGAGTCTCCAACACAGCTCATGTTTTTTTGTGGAATCTCCCACAGAGCCTTACTTAAAGTCAGTGGATGGGAGGCAAGCTGCTATGTCATGCTCTCCATATTTTAATTGATAGCGTATTCAGGACTGCACAGCACATTTGCATTCATTGGACAGTCACAGTTCCCAAAGTAGTCCCTCGATCCTAAAATTCAGGCAGAAATAATACCTGGACCCAGCTCTCTGCACAGGAAATCTGTTCTGTGTTGCGCCCATGCCTCAACTGCTTTCAGAGCACTGCAATGAATTATTTCTATGTGCCTTGAGCATAACTGATTCGCTGCTGCCTGGCACCCTTCCATAGACTTCATAACCGCACACTGCTCTGCTCATGTAGATTCTCTCCAGAGTGTTTTACCAAAAGGTTATGAAATATACTGCTAAATTAAGAGCACGGGATTCTGATAATCAAAGAAACATTTTTCCTCGAGCTGTGAACATATCTGCTCATCCCTTGTTGACTGTCCCACCTCCTGTATCAACAATGGAACAGGGTACTCTGTGTGTGTGTGTGTGTGCATGTGTGTGTGTGTGTGTGTTTGTGTGTATACATGTGAGTGTGCATTCTCTCTACTGTAGGCTGCCTTCCTCCACAGTGCAGGACTAATAAAACGGTGGATCCGGACTCAGTGGGAGAGGCCTGCAGCTCTCTCTCTCTTTCTCTCTCATTTTATTGACCATCACACACACACACACACACACACACACACACACACACACACACACACACACGCACACACACACACATATCTGCCAGGCTTGACTTCATGCTGCTTTTGTATGCTAACATACAGCCTCCCACCGTGCTGCGGCCTGTAACAGAGGACACAAAGGGCAAAACCTCGTTCAGGATCAGAAAGTTGTGCTACACTGGAGCAGCTGTCTGTCCCACCACTGTGGAGCAGGGCTATTTTGCAATTATTTTAATGGTGATGGGGGTGTAGCTGGCATTAAAGGGACAGTTTAGATTATTTGAAGTGGGGTTTTATGAAGCACTTATTGATCAGGGTTGCCAGATCTGCGTTTTTCCTGTAGAATCGGGCTTCTTTTGAAGTGTTGCCTCAGGATGATTTTTTTTTTGTCCACTGTTTGGGTGCAAACCTATTTTGCATGCAAATTACATTATTAATATCTATAAATGCACACACAGAGACCTGGCACATTTCACATGCACACCCACATAAACACACAAACACGACCTGCCTGTACTCTCTTCCTACTGGTGCCATGGCTGGTTTAGGCTGGTTTTGTCACACAGACCTGACAAGGAGATGCCGGTCAGCGTGCCCCCAGTTTGGAGAAGTCACAAAATCAATTACTAGTTTGAGGGTACACTATATTTAGAATATTTTCAAAGCTGAACTTTGCCATCAGACAGCCTTTTCTGTCAGGAAACAGCTGTTATATAAGCCATACATCGCCGTCTCTAAACACAGCAGACTCCATAAGCAAATTAGTCATTTTACCTTGCAGAACACGGATGTTGATGTTGTTGGTTTAATGCTGCCTCCATTTGTTAGTTTTATTTTCTTATTGTGTGACTTTTATGTTTTAAAAGGATATGTCAAATTCACTAAAGTCACACAATAACACAAGATAACAAATCGAGGCAGCTTAGACGAGCAGCTCCTGTGTTCTATGAGGTAAAATTACTGATTTCGCCTGTGGAGTCTGGCAGCTTTGGAGAGAGCGATATTTGTCTTATATAATGTCAGTTTCCAGTGAGAGAAGTTGTCTAACATCAAAGTCAAGCGTCGACTATCGATAAGTACCTCATACAACCCCACATCAGATATTCCGAACTATCCCTTTAATAGCCCTTTTTTGCAACATCTTTTTCTCTAATGTTGTGTACATGTTTGTCAAACTATCTCGTCGGAGTGGAGGTGTCAGGAGATTTACCCCAGCTCATGAATTAATGATGGCTTTGCTGACTGCTGGTCACGTGTGCATCTTTGCTTTCTTTTTACTTTGGACATCAAATCAAATAATAAAGATGCCCGGCTCTAACGCTACACAGTGGCCTGTCTTGTGCTGCTTCTCCCATCCTGCTGGGAACCAAAAGGAGATATTTATATCATCCTGCACAGATCATCCCCCTAAAACACAGTATCCATAATGGATGAAGGCCCACCAGTCGCCGCAAAACATCTCGTTCTAGGGGAGAGCCTCAAACAGGAGGAAGAGGAAAGGGCGGCTAAGCGGGCTTGGCCTTTTGTGAAATAGTTAAAAACAGACAAACGGGTAGAAAGAGAAATGGCTGCACGTGCTCAAAGGGTAAAGTTGATGGTGCAACACCCACTACACCTACTTTTTAACCACCATTAATACTTTTTTTTAACAAAAGTACCATGTAAATGGAAAATGCTCCATGTTTTGTGGACCATTATAATTCTCCAGTGCACTCCACACTTTATTTTGGAAAGGTCTGCAGCAGGGGTGGCCCCCCAAGACTAGTTTTTTAATTTGGCCATCGTTGTGGGCATTGGTAATAATGTTGTTTAATAATCTTCAATGAGATCATAATCCTGGCCTGAAAATTAAGAAGAAAAGCCGCGGGCAAGGAATGTTCTTACTTCAAGTCAGCTTATCCTTCATCATTGTGATCACACACTAATAAACCTACAATCGAGATAATTACAGTGCACCGTCTTGAGTGCAGGACATCACTCTGGTAATTGAGTCAGGTTTTAAGAATAAGCCCTGACATCTCTGAGATGAAGTCCTCCCTGCCTCTCGAGATCTTTTTTGGAAGGGGTGGACAGCGGTGCCCCTTCACTGTCATCACTCTGTGAAACAGTGTGCACACTGGCAGCTTTACCAGATGTTTAGTCACAAGGCCCAGATGGGCAGAGCAGATAAACATCAGCTGTCTGCAGAGAGCAGGAGTTTGGGGAAATTGCAGAATCCACAGAGCAACTGTCTCCCCTCACTGTGACGAGGAGGAACTCCGGCTTCCTCTGCACTTGACCACAGTCCCCTGTTGCTGTGTGCACCGCCACGCTGATGGCTGACAGAGCTAAAGGTTTTACTACACTAAAAATGGAATAAACTTTGAAATACAGTATTTACTGGAGCGCGTCTATAATTTATGAGACAAGGATGCTTTTTTTTTTTGTTGGCATTTGTGTGCATTCACATGGCTGAGTGAGTGAAAACAATTAATTAAAGTAAATTAATCACTATTATAATCTGTTTGTTTACAATGTAGAGCAAAATAATAAGATTTTCTGCAGTAAATGGGGAAAAAGCCATCTCACTAGTTCAGTTAATTTACATAATGTTTTGCACTTAAAGGAATCTGAAGGTAAACATGTAGGTGAGCAGTTAAGCAGTGATTTTGGGTCATTTAATTCTCTCTTAAAAAGTCAATAATTAATCAAATAAAACTTAATATTTCATGCCTTTTCAGCTATCTATCTTGTTAATTGTTTCCAAGGCAATTAGCTGCATATATTTGGAGTTTTTTCTTTTTTTTAAAATTAAGGCTCTTTTTCAGCAGCACCACACATGCTCTGTTCTGACATTTTAATTGAGTGCAATTTACTTAAATTTGTTACAAGTATAGGAAAAGTTTAATGCCCATTAGGGAGATGCTCTTGGGGATTTGACTAAGTATTGGAGAGCTGGAAAAAGATTAAATGCTAAAATGAAGGGACATATAAAAAACTCCCTCTGAAACAGTTCAGGAAAGTATAAGTCTTCCCTCTGCCAAATGATCAAAGATTGCCGACAGCAATTCTAAATTTTGAATCAGCCACTGGCTACTCGCCAGCCACCGCCGAGGCAGAATGACAAGCAAACTCCCACCAAGCCAGACTGCCTCTAAAGCAACGCGGCCAATAATTAGCAACTGAATAACATTTCAGTCATTGTTTGTATGGCATCAAGGCCATCATCATACTTGGTAAATCTTTTGAATTCATGTCTCCTGTTCAACAAGAATTTTGATGAATACAAGGAAAGTTTCAACACTTGACCATAGACTGTATAAAACATGGACGTAGCACCCGTGACGTCACCCATTGGTTTTGGGGAGTCGGTTTTGTGACCAAATCATGGGCATTTGAACTGCGCCATCTTGGATTTTAGTGGGAGTGTACTTTCCATATTTGGCGGAGAGGCGGTTACTTTACGGGTCAGTCTGGGTCAGCCGGCCGAGAACACGCCCACTTAGCTCAGAGCAACGGAGCTAGCCTAAGGCTAATCAGCTAATCAGCTAGGCTAATAAGCTAAGCGGCAGCTCCCCGAGTCCGACCCGACTAGCTCGACCCCGTGCGACCGCGACACACAGCAAGCGCTCGTATCCTATTATTTAACTGTGAAACAATCATTACATTATATTATATTATTCATATTAATAAAATATATTGAAACGTTAAAAAGCATTATTATTATTGTCATTATTATTAATGATAACAACAAAAATGATGATGATAATAATAATACTTCC
>JAJHUR010083908.1:0-19619 GCA_027495735.1 Lutjanus campechanus | reverse complement strand
ACACTTGGATTACACCACACAAGCAGGATGGAGACATTTTGTGTTTGTTTTGTGTGCTATTTTTAACGTTTTATCCGTAGTCACCATTCACTGCCATTGTACTGGATGAGGCTGCTACCCTGTTTTCTGCTGAAACTCCAGGATTGTTTTGTGAACTGAAGATCTGGACCTATCATCACATCGGCATAATACTGAGTAGGTTATCATGGAAAGTGTAGTATCCTTTTAATGCCAACAAATGTACTGGAAATGTTTGGACCACACGGAAACTCTGTTCAGCATCCTCCATCAGCTGTACCCCGGTGAGCCTGTGACAGGTGCTAGTAGAATTTGTGGGCGTAGTGGCTAAATCTGTCCATGGATTCTTATTTTGTTTTTCAGCAGACGTCTTAGTTACAAAGCAGTTTTGTGTTTGCACGTGTGGTATTTATTCAGTTTGGAAATCCCACAATCTCTAGAAAGCATTAATAATAGCTCAAGTTGGTTGGCTGACTCAACAGGGACTAGAAATGGTGTCTGTTGCGTGGTTGTTACTAAGGGTCGTGACTTGCTGAAGTAGTAATTTAGGTTTCATTAGATGGGAGTTTTTCTGACAAGACTGATAGTTTTACAGGTATTAGTCAGACCCAATGTGTTTCCACAGAAACTGAGATAACAGTAGCAAAGTTTTTTTTTATTTTGAGAGGAAACAATATGAAAACATTTTGATTTGTTGGTAACCTGTAGTATAATCACAATATTACACCCGATGGTGAGCTTTAACATCATTATTAGCATTTCAGTGATGTGTTCAGGACCGAGGTGTTGGTTAATAATGGTGTTAAAGTGCTCCCTCTCATTTAATATTGAAAAATAGATTTCAGTTAGTTACCCTGAGTAATGTTAGTCTGTATTCATTTTTTAGCAGCCCTCTTTTATGTTGAGAATAAAAGATTGATATAACCAAACAACTTATCAGCGCAGATACTGTATGCTTATAGATGAAGACTTTATAAAAATGTACATGCTATGAATTCCTTAAATATAGTCACGCAGTGTTGTGAAAAGGCTGGAAGACTTAACTTGGACTCGAGCTCAAAGACTTAAGACTTAGCCTGGACTTGCAAAAAATGACTTTTGAGCACCTCTGATGTACAAGAACCCAACAAATTAGTGTGAATATTTCAGAAAAGCTAAATAATCTGTACAGTGCTACAAGTGTACTGCTACTACCACACGTTTTACTATTTGATGGTGTCCTGTTTTGATGTTTAATTCATTCTGGCTAAACTGGGGAAAGCAGCAAAGAAATGCAGCAGGACACACCCCTCGATTTTACATCCTGTCGTCTCCGCAAAGCTTCACAATGACATGCGTCCTGCTAATAGGTCTGTCAGAGTTTAGCCGGGACCGTCTGACAGTGATGTCCTAATCCGACAGGGAACTGCTGTTTTGGCCGTTATGCTTCAGCAGAGGAGATACTTAGGCCCAAAAGACCAATATGATCACAGTGGAGAATGGAGATAAAGTCCTCAATACAGAGAGTCTTACACTGCCTGTGTGTCGGTCTGCTGCTAGAGGACATGAATGGTTTCTCAAGCTTCAGATTTGTTATTCGTATTTCTATCATGTAGCATTTTCGCCATGATTTGATTTTTAATTGTAAGCGGTCACGTTTACTTTAATATCAGGGAAAAAAAGGAGAGCTGAAGAGAGTAGAAACTGTTGCAGTAGTGACTCATGCACCACTGTTTTGAAGTAACTGTCAATTTTACATTGTTCCATTTTAAAAGAACAGCAATCCATCAGAAGAGAAAATTTTAATGTTCAGTTGCCTCGGTATCATTTTTCTGCTGATATACAAAAGAAACAGGAGCTTAATTATTATTGGCGTCAAACTGAAGACTGTGACTATTGTTTTTAGACAATAAAGGCAGAGGGAAAGAAGCCTGTCCTCATTGCCAAGGAGAGTAGTGACAGATCCTGTAAAAGCAGTGACTCACTGGCTATGGTGTTTGAGAAGAATGCAGTTTATTTACACCTCAGTAGGAGGACAGAATGTAATGCAGTCTGCAGCATGTTAGAAGTGTCTTGTAAACAGGTTTATATGTGTAATCCACATTTTGGAATTTACTGTACACGCAAAAAGTCAATTATATGATTGGATTTATATATCCCATCATGCAGGAGCTGCATGTATGTGATTGTGGGGGTGGGCTGCGGAGGTGGATTCGGTTTTGTCTACTGTAACAACAAAAAATATTGATAGCGTAGCATGAATTTGTTTGTTTGTTGCAGACACACTGCATTCTTATATGTTTTTTGCGCCACGGACTAAATGATATGATGATGCTGTGATGGAACGCATTGGTTCTGGTGGATAACATACAATAAGTTCTGCCTCTAGGGGTCTCCCTCACATTAGAACAATAACAAAAGACATAGTGTGACAATGTCGTTAAGTGGCATGGGATCATGGGAGTTGTTATCTTCACTTTTAGATGACCACCATAACTGATGAAAATCTATCTGACATGACTCGGGTAGAAATTATGAGGTAATATTAAGGTTTTATTTACGTTACACTTCCTCACTTTGTGACATATCCGACTTATCCAGTGTTTTCCCAGAGGTTATAGCAATTGGCTATCAACAAGAGGCAGGAAAATGCTCTATTACCTTTTTAAAATTATGGATTTGTCTGTATTTGAACATTGTAGGAAACATTTGGGATGATGAAACAATACACCTTAGCAAAACATATAACATATGTCTAGCATTTTAGATTTTTTTAATGTGGAAATGTTACATATTGTAACTCTAATATTGTCATTTCTTGCCATATTTGTTAAAAAAACAAAACAACAACCTGCATTTCTTGGGTTGAAAATGGCTCAACACTCCATCTACTGTTTAAAATCATCCTAAACCCTGCAAGGCTAATGCTGAGTCAACCATGTGGGACTAATGCGCATAGAAATTTATATTTAAAAAAAGAAGATTAACTCCCTCAATTTAGAGGTGGCTGACTCATCAGTCACCACCCCAAACCCATCCTCAGCCCCCTTACCCACGTTTTTAGAATTTTTCAGTTTTTGACATTGAATGGTTTTTGTCACTCCTATGATTAATCTGTTCTTGCTTTCACTGGGGGATAATCATCTTACCACCCTCTACCATCCCATTTTATTTTGCTTTTTGTTTTTTAGCCTTTTTTTAAAATTATCATATTGGCACCATTTAAAGTGTGCTAAATTAGTAATTAGTTCTTGTTTGCAACGTACCACTGAATATACTGAGATTACTCTAATACTAAAGAGTATTTGACAATGTAATGTTTCTCAGGGAAGTTCCAGAGTTGTAAGGAGCATTTTTTCTCTGTTGTGATTTATGGATGTTTATTCATGGTAGAAATATGACCCCCTGAGAGACTGACCAGATCTAAAAATATGTGTCATGTCGGTTTGTTCAGATTTGACCGAGTTATGAAATTTTGACGCAAATTGCAGCAATAGGGCGCTAAGGGATGCCGCCCAGTTTAAGGCATCTATGCGAGACGACATGAGATGATCTCAGATGCAGCATTGTTTTCTTTTCAAAGTACAGGATAACCTTTGTCGCAAGTGTTACACCAATCACCGTGGATGCATCATACGCTGAGTTACTGTCACATTAATTCTGTGTGAAACGTTCCCTGTATGATGAGTCACATTCAAGGTGGTGAAGGAGACAAAAACAAGGGTACAAAGGTGCAGGGGCATGGAACGTACTTGAAAGAAATGGAAAGCAGAGGGGAGTGAGCACGAAGCTTCATTACATGCATTGTAACTCTATATACCAGGCTATCTGCGTTCATCCCATCTCCATAAGAGGCAGCAGACACCCACCTCACAACTAATACCCCTTCCTCCATTACCCTCTCTCCCCTCTCCAGGACTTTGTCCATTTGCTCGCTCCACCAGAGCTGGAGATATTAGGGCCGATTCATATTCACTCATTAACACTTTCTTCATGCAAAATGCAGATTCCATTAACAAACAGTCTGTGTTAGGGCCCCCGGCTAACAGGGTGGATGATTCAAGACTTCTGTGGAGAACGTCAAACAGTGAAAATGCAGAATGGGACAAAACAATTCTTTAAAGAGGTCATAGAGGCATAATAATGATATTAAAGATTCACAAGCCAGATTCTTTTGTGTTTATATTGTACATTTCTAATCTTATGGTGTCTTTCACATTGAAAATTTGATTCAGGGTTCCTTTCTTTTTTTAAATAAATTAACAATTCTATCAGTGCATGCTGCTGGCAGAAAGAAAACAAGAAATATTATCTTGTAAGTCTGAACAAATATCTTCCTCTCAGCTAGAGCCCCTTTATTGCCCCTATAGATCAGGATGATAGAAATTAATCCCAGAATTTAACTGTTTCGTATGCAGTGCTGCAGCACTTAAATGCCTATTTATACAGATTCTGTGTTACATGACGGATTTTCCACTATCTGCAGTCTTAAACCATGTCTCTTCTCCGCTGCATGTATGTACAATGTGAATTATTCATGACAAAATCCTTCAAGGATCTGCCAACATATGCACAATTATTGAAAGAAGAATCATATGGGTAGAGGAAGCACATGACTTTGTCCCAGGGTTTCCTTTATCTCTAATTCAAGACAGAATTTTGTTTTTCAGAGAGAGAGAGAGACAGATAAGAAATGTGTGTATGAGAGGCAGTGAAGCAATGAACAAGAGGCGCTAGCTGAAGCTTTGTGTGTGTCCCACTTTGCTTGAACTAATTTTTCATGTCGCTCTACAGTTTACAGCATCAACACACAAAAACACCCTTTGAGCTTTGCTGTTAAGGAGCCAGGCAGACTGGTTCGTAAGTGCTTGAGTCAGAATGTCTTAAATGTGCCAAATGAGACAGACTTAAGGAGTGGACAGCATGAAGTCTAAACTACAGAACTACAGACAAGCTCAAATAGCAACAGATTTATTAGTCCATTACGTTGTATTGGGTGAATTTTAAGGATCAATGTGTAGGACGGGCCCAGTTCTATGAGAGCGCATTGCACCCGCAGTTTAATATTTTGCAACCTCAAAGAATTTAAAGAATAAATGCCGAACACAAGGTGGTGGGTCAAGCACTCATTGTGTCCTCAGCTGTCTGTTTGGGGTGCAAGGACTGTGCGTCTCCATGCACACCCTCTTGACTGGGTGAAGTTGAGTATAGATCAGTGGGTGTGGTGATTATTAAAGAGCCTCTCAGTCAGTCACATCACGCGTCTCATAGCTCTGAAACAATCACAGTTTGAACGTAACCATAACAACAGCTCACCAAATGGAAAGCTTTACCGCAGAAAATATGTTCAGAGCATCGAGATGACAAGAACACACGCCACCGCAAATCTGCAACCAAGCACAGATGGAGGGTGATTTTCCATCAGGTAGTTGTATATTTACTATTTAAAAAAAGAGAAACAGAAATTGATTTAGTGATGATTACATTGGACCAATGCTATTTTACTAAGAATTCTAATGTCTCACAATGTACATGGTCACATAGTTTAGTAATTAATGTTACACAACAGTGTTTGCACTGCAATGTGTTTTTAAAAAAAACAACAACATGAGCTATGTTTACTAAAAAGACAGTTGGAAAAGAGGCTAAGATGAGCCCTGGTAACCAGACTCTGGTAATCAGATGTCTCTGTCATAAAAAAGAAGAATAAGGACTTATAACAACCAGTCTGCTGTGTGTAGAAGTTTGTATGCTTATACTGTAGCAGCCTGGTGTTGTTTTCAGGTGATTTAATGAAGGTAAACTCAGTGAGCAGCTGTGCGTAACAGCACTGCGCTCTGGGGCGGCACTTCTCAGAGGCTGTGGGTTTATCAACGTATCATTAGTACCGTTCTAATTTATAAAGCCTAGAGAAGGACCAGCCTATTGCATTCACTTAAGATTGTTTTCAACTTTTTCCACCTCCTGTGCTCCAGCATAATCTGTTCATCAGGGACAACGTTATTTTTTACATCCCTGTTGCCAGCCTGTACTGTTGATACTAGTGCACCCCCGCTATTTTCAGTTGCAGTTTGTTCTGGAACCAGGCCTGAACCAGGAAAAACTACAGTGGCAGCAAAACATGCACAAAACACGAAATGCTGTATCTAGAGCCAGTGTTTGGTGTGTCCATTTTGTTGTACTGTGGAAACATGACGACGCAACTTAGTGGACTCGATGGAAGAGGACCCACATCCTCTGTAGATTCTAGGTAATGAAATACAACGATTCTTATTTTCATGTGATTATACACTAATGAAGACATACCACCTAATATTATATTCCATTTTTGCTGTAGGCCAAAATAAATCCTTGTAAATCTTACAGACCAGACCTTTAAATGCAGCTGATTATCGTTGCTTATAAATTACTGCTTGTTTGTGGTGAACTGTGACTTAGAAATCCTGGTATAGATCCACCAGTCTGAGCTGCATTAGTACAACAATAATGTAGATGTTGAACATGGTACAGTTTCTCACAGTTGCTCCACATGGGGCATTGGTTCCCAACCAAGTGAGAATGAATGCAACTGATCGAACTGATTGATAGTCAAGCCAGATGATGCTGTGACACTAATCCTGCAGATCGATAAACTGGTGTCAAGCGTGGGGAGATGAAGGATCGGACCGACAGGAATGACTCATGAAGTCAAAATGAGAGGAGGCACTGAAATTATAATATATTTTTCATGGTTAGAGCTGAGTTTTAGACTATTTAGAAACCATTTTAGAGCTATACATCCATTCTTAGATGGCACTTGCAGCTTTTATGCATATTTTAACCAAAAGAGTTCCTATACAAAGTGGAAATTAGCTATAAGTCTGAAGAAACAGCAAAGTCCAAGGCAAAGCTAACAGGCAAATTTCTTCCAAGCTTAATCACAAGAATGAAACACTTCTTGTGTCTGCTGCACACAAATCAAATGAAGGAAGACTGTGGCAGCTGCCATGTAAAGCACTCTCTGAATCCAATAAATCTCTCCCCAAGAGCAGCACCCTAATAGTCAAGTAATAGCTGGCTAACAGTGCTGAGCACATTTCTGAGTGTGCAGGGGAGATAGTTTTGTCACAGAAAGCGAATGCTCCGAGTGTACCTCCCCCGGTGGTGACAATAGGGGGGCAAAGACGTATTTGCGAGGAATCACATATTTCAAATCACACATTGAGCTTCTAAGTATAGCCCGGGTTTATCTGCGCTCCTGGAGACAGAAGCCATGAATACTGCATCCCTCCGGTTGCTGCCACCCTGTCAAAGAGGGTTTCAATGTTGAGGCATGCTTGAATGGATAAAGTGGAATTTTTATCATGAGAACACCACCATTCACTTCCCTTCTGTGTTCCTTTACATGCAGACGTGGGACACAGATGGGAGCCGACTGTTCCTGAAGGACTCAAAGGCAACATTATCTTGGAAAAGATAAAAGAAGGAACGAGAGCATTAGAAGCTCCCCAAATCTTTCCTGAAAACTCTAAACAGCAGAAGTTGATGTATGATTGTCTCCACCAGCCAAAGTCCCAGTTTAAAATGAGGTCCAAGTGTTCAACAGGGGAATCAGGGCGGGAGGCAGTCTGTTTACAGTCACTGTGTCTGTTTCAGCTGCTAGAACTCAACTTGTTATTTCTACCTTTTTCTCTGGACCAAAGATTTTCTTTCAAGGCCTGAGCAAGCAAACAGTTCTATCAATTCAAGGCACAGCTCTTCATCCTTGCACCCCTGCCATAATTTCACTGCTGAACACCTGGAACTCATTTTCTCTGGTGCTGTCATCGGTAGAGATTATCATACATCACTTTCTGGTATATGGTGTTTTCAGGAAGCGTAGGGTGATCTCCGAACCCTACAGACACAATGCTGTGTGTTCTCCACACCATTTACATTAAGCTCATAAAATGGCACGTGTTATGTAAGACGGCCTCAATCAATCACAACAGCTGGAGACTGGGGAGCACACTTCACACAGTTGACAAATTAAAAGTCATTGTCTTGGCCAACATTTGCAAGCTGCCCAAAGATGAATGTACAATCAAATAAGTTTTATAGACAGTGCTACAACATTTTAAAGGTATAATTCAGGGTTTTTTTTGACATGGGGTTTTATGAGGTACTGAGCCATGATCGGTATACTACCTAGAGCAGATGGCATTCAGCACACCCTAGTTTGGAGAAAAGAAAGAAATGTACTGCTGTGGACAGAGACAGCAGCAAGACACTTACTGTATGGCTCCTTTATGACAGGAAACTGCCATGGTATCGTTTGCTGCAACACCACCAGACTCCTTTGGCAAAAACAGGAATTTAACCTCACAGAACACAGGAGTTGCAGGTCTACTGCTGCTTCGACTGGTGAGTTAGTTTGTAATTTCTGGTTGTATTTACCAAAGTCATAAACTAACAGACAGCTTGATGCAGTGGTCAATGAGCAACTCCTGTGTTCTGCAAGGTAAAAATAGTGTTTTTGCTAAAGGAATCTGGCAGCTCTAGAGAGAGTGATATTGGGTTTATATAACAGTGGTTTCCTGTCATAAACGGCTGTCTGAAAAATGATGAGCTGTACTACAGTTTGACAGTAGAGAGAGGAAGTCCTGTTTCCTTTTCAGTGCTTAGCATAAGATGTATTATTTCCTAATTCTTATGAAAAGCCACCATCATACTGACTGGGAAAACAAATGCCACATCCTTTTAATAAAAATCAAATGTTGTTTTTGTTGTTATTTTTTTTCACATTCCACAACTACAGCTCCTATGAGGATTTGACAGCAATTTTCTGAATAAACCTCTATGGATTTTATTGGTGTTTAATCCATTGTTTCAAAATGTTACTCAGATTTTACTAAGCTGGAAATTTGTAAGTAAGAAAAGATTTTTTGATATACTGTAGCACTTAAGTAACAAACACAAAGAAACCAAACACATTTATAAAACAGAAATGATATCAGCAAAAATGGTGAGCAAGTAAAGTGAGGGTGAGATATAAGAGACGTGTAAATTCTCATCTTTGAATATTGCTATGAAACCAGAATCTCTGATGAAAGAAAAAGCCTCTGTGATGAAACATATACTCTCTGGCTGTAGCTGGTGGAAGACAAGTTTGCTTAGAACAAGGTAGGATTTCAGCCATGTTGGTAATTCTACATACATTTTTAATCATTTTATTGTATTTACCCAAGATAAATCCCAATATATAATCAAAAACATTTGTCAGTACTGCTTGACGTAGCACATTCAGACACCTTTCTTTTCAAGCAGCATGAATCTTGAGGAAATAAGTGCTGATTTCTTCAAAGAGAGAAGAAAGCGTTGTCTGATGGCAAGGCAAACCGATGAAAATGCTAGATATAGCATATACTTTAACTGAAATGATTTTTTAGGTGGCTAAAATATACCTTATGTTGCCCCTGTCCACAGTAGCACATTGCTTAGGTTCCTATCCTGGTGTGCTGACGTTCATCTACTCTAGTTAATAAACTGACTACAGATAAATACGTCAAACAATCCCTCTTCAAAAAGCCTGAACTGTCCCTTTAATAAACTGCCCTACCTGTTACTTATGTTTACCAGATGTTTAATATAACCTATTTCCACCAAGAAGTGTTCCCACAGCTTTAACCACACTGCCTGCCACTGTTTAATAATGTTGTTTGATTGTCAGCCCATAGGGATTCAGTGTAATACCTGCCATTTGTACTCAAGTGGCTTTCTCCACCCCTGTCGCCACACAGCATGTGGCATGCTGGCAAGGCCAAATGGAGCACACCCTGAGTGATTTGAATGAGTGTCAGGAGGTCACAGCAGGGCCTTAATAACACGTTTCTCTCCCGGAGCACAGAGCAAAGCACCGACGCTCTGGTTTCATTCGTTCTCTGTAGAAGAGCTCAGCTCAACTCTCAGGAATTTTAATCTCTGGGTTCTCACCCTGTCATATTCATTGCTTTATTGCCGTATTTATCAGTTTTACAGTTTCCTTTGTCACCAAGATTATGGCTTCGAGTGATTTTATTGATTTTTTAATATTCCTGTATATATATCTTTTATTTTACGGTTTCTAGATTACCTGCACCTGGTTTGTTGTTAGCTGTTTTTTGGGACGCAACCTTTGCTGCAAAACTAATTGCCCCTTTTTTTGGCACAATAAAATTAGAGATTAAATTGTTGAGTTGCTCAGTGGCGAACACTAAAAACATGGTCATAGTGGACAGCTGGAGTGGAGCAAATAGTGGGACCTTAACTGAATGGTTTTGTAGCTCAACCTAACCACAAGCAGAATGCAGACCTTGGTCTCTGCCTTTTTGAAGCACATTGAGTTCATACCCACTATATGAAATGTGCTTTATAAATAAATCTGACCTGATTTGACTTCCAATTTCATGAGCTTTGAATGCTCACCATCCACCCAACCACCTCCACACGACCCCTTGTACGGTGGGAAATCATATACTTAGCATCTGGTCTGCAGAAAAAATGTTGCCAGCCCTGAAAAGTTTTCAGATTCATTCATTTACATTGCCAAGATATAAAAAACACTGTATATTTAACTTTTTAATTTTTTTTGTTTTGTTTCATAGTTCAGCAGCTTCCTAGTTTTTAATCTAAAATAGTTCATGCATTACCTTCCAATCTAACAAATCTATAACTCTTAGAAAGTTCATCGAGCACGCCTCGCTTGTTACCATGGAAACAAAATTTTGGTCAGTCAGAGACTGGTAGTTACATCGGACAGATTTTTGAGACGACCAGCTGCGGCGACAGATCAGGTAAATGAAAAAAAAAAAAAACTGAAGCAAGGAAATACAATGACAAGTTTCTCCAATATGGTTTTATTGAATTGGACGGGCAGCCAAAATGTCTCATATGCCTGCAGCGTCTTCCCAATGAGGCAATGAAGCCTTCCAAATTGCATTTTATTTAGTTTATGTACGCACTAAGAGTCAAACGCTTTCTCGGTGTGTCTGTGTGTTCTGCAATGCACTTCAAGTTAGTCCTTTCCTCTTGATTTGCCTTTAGGTACAGTGTTATTTGCAGCTAATTGAATTTATGTCACTTGTCTTGTTTTATTCTGTAGTATTCCGTGTTGAGATGGTGCAAATAATTTTAATACATGTCGAACTGCTTTTTATTACATTTCTCTTGTGTTGTTCTTGCACACAACTCAGACTGTAGAAGTGTAAAAAATATGCTATGTCAAATTTTTCTTTCTTCTGAGGATGTCCTTGGTTGAAAAATTTGAGAGCCTCATTTCTTAAACATACTAAAATACCATTTAGTAGTCTTAAAAAGTAATACTTAAGGAAACAGGGTTGCACTAAAATAGTTATGTACACTAGACCTGCATGTCTCGTCCACAATGACTTCCTTTGCTCGGGCTTCAGTGGACAAGATGTTGTCACAGATTGTGTTGGTCGGCGGTGGATTGATGTCGAGCTGCTGGAGCATCGGGCCACAAACTCTTTGGCGCTCGTATCAAAGGTCCCCATCAACATCACAACATGGTCCCCTTTCAGGCAGAGTCACTTCCTCACACTGTCATCTTCCCTTTTTTGTGGTATCATTACTAAAAAACTAGAGAGCAGAGCCCAGCTCTCTTAATGCTATCTGCCAACACTGAAATCTCTCCTCTATTTTGCCATTCATCCCTTCTTAGAGGATCTATCCAGCTTCAAAGGGTACCCAGTCAGCCTTTGGTCTGATGACATGGATTTAATCCCCAGACTAAAGATTTTATAAAAGTAATTTTTTTTTTTTTGCCCTTCTCCATGTCAAATGTACATGCTGGGCAGCTGGAGTGTGGCTGAAAGAGCATGTTATGAGTATGCCAAGAGGAGTGGAACTGGGAGTTAAATACCGGAATACAAACAGTGAATCAAAGGGTATTAGGTTGTAAGCTTTGCATCGTTTCTAATTGGGTTGCCAGTGCTCTCTTATTAAAAATCTGCCACTTTTTCTTTCTTCCTTTTCCAAGCTGTTTTCTGTGAATCTTGGCAGAAAGTGTCTCCCAAACCATTAGAGAGGTACAGTCGAGCGCTGCAGGCAAATGGTGTAAGATCATTGTTACAGTCAAATGAATGTTACAGTAGCTTGGAAACAGTATTTGTGTATCAACCAACTGTTCACAGAAAAGAAACAAACCACAAAAGCAGCAAAAGAAAGTTTAAGATGTCAATGCTTTCCACATTCTACACGTTTACTGTAAAATCAGACAGCTAGGTGGCCGGGTAGCTCTGTTGATGGAGCAAGCGCCCCATGTGCTGAGGCTGGGGGGTCCTGTGCAGCAGCTGTGGGTTCGACTCCTTGCAGCGTGTCTTCCCCCCGCTCTTTCTCCCTCTTTCCTGTCACATCTTCAGCTGTTCTATCAATAAAGGAATCTAACTATATATAAATGAAAAAATGTGAAAAAAAATAAAAATAAAAGGAAACTAGAAAGGGACTTGTCGCAGTAGCCAGTACGCTTGAATGCAATGCCCCCTCCTGTTTGACAACAAGGAATATAGCACAAAGGCGGTTTCTAGTCAGGTTTGACTCATTATACCCCAAAGTTTAGTCAGCTAACTTAGCTGCATGGCTAACCAAGCTAACAGCAGTTAGTTACTTTAGCAACAAGTGAAGCTGTCTTTCCATCAGGGAACTCCATAAAGGACCTTGGTCTTATATTCCCTGTCAATCTTGGAGACTGTGTTTGGTCCCAGTGACGAGCCGTGCTCAGTGGAGGGCTGCTGAGCCTGGTTCTGTTGCTCGCTAACAGCAACTAAGTTAGCAGAAACTCTGACCTGGAGTTGAAGTTGAGCAGGTGGACTACATCCGAGGGAAAACCATAAAGCATTTTCTCAATAAAATATGATTCAGTTTCTCCCAAATCAGTGAATAGAGCATTAGCTAGTTGCTGAAGCAGTTCACTGTAAAATGCCTCATGCATAATCTGTTATCACAGATACCACTTTCCTGAAATGAATCAGTTCTAAACAGCTAAAGTATTTGGGAGGGAAAGAGCATGACTTGAGGTGGCAGACACCTTGGAAGACACGCCGACGTACCATACTACTACCTAGCTAAATAATAAATCATATATTTAAATTTATTTATTTAACTCTGCACCTCTAAAAGTTTAAATTGATTAAGAGATGGATGTCATGATATTAATAGTTTAATCTGGTGTATTCTTGCTTACATAAGCACAAATCATATGTTTTACAGGAAGAAAAGGAGGGAAACATGACTGGATGTTTTGGATTTGTTTGGCATATATTGTTAAATAGGTGCACAATTTGACTGGCGATGTGATCTAAAAACTTGACAAGGCATTTTTTTTATTTCCTCTCGACTGTTATCTGTGTACATCTATGTACCCTTGGCGTTCTCCTCTTCCTTTACAACTTTTTGTTCTAACTGATGTTTTTGTTGCAGTTATTCTCTGTACTCAGTTGACTGGTGTGCAGTGCTTGTCCTTTTCATTTAGTGTTTTATGATCCTGATCCTGTTATTGTGAAACCTTTCAGGGCTACACTTGCGATTAACAGCTATGCACATACGCTTCACTTGACTTTGTGAACTCGAAATCTAAAATGTGACCTCACAATGGCTCTTCACTTCGAAGAAGCACTGAAGTCAGTCACGATACGTGCATTTCCCAGGGCAGGTCCACCACATGGCTTTGTGACAATGGCCCCGAGCTTCGCCACGGGGCCTGTCCGCTGTGATCCTGCTGCCATCAGAAGTTTCTGACCTGCTCTGCCACAGAGGCTGTTTGAGGACTGAAGAGTAACTGCCCGCAGAGTTGATAGGAGCTCCTTTCAGGGAGCTTTGAGTCTGTGACAGTGAGCTGCTGTGATTGAAGGTGCTAATGGCCAAATGAGACGTGATGATGGCCTGTCCAGCTGTCCATCAATCCCACCAGTGTCCAAGCCAAGTCACTTAATGCAGTCACAGTCCATATACTGTATTCTCAAAAGCAGCATGACCTAATGTAGGAATATATTCCGACACTGCTTTTTGTGCTGTATTTGTTGTGAAGAAATGTAGAGCTTAGCTATAACATGACACAAAACTTTTATTAAAAGTACAGTTTTCTGGAGATACTTGGTTGCAAGAGATTCCTCATATATTTAGAGCTTAAATGATAAATCAATTAGTCTTTCTTTTTTCTCACTTCTCATTTTGCTTGTGTGATTTTCTTCTGTATATGTTGTACAAGCATTGTTGGAGGATGCTCCTGAGAGATCGAGAATTTCATTGCAAACATCTGCTTCACTGTAATTCATCAACTGACAGAAAACTATTCTGCAATTATTGTTTAAGGAATTTTAAAAGTAAAACACCATTAATTCCTGGGTTCCAGCATCTCAAACATTAATATTTGGGATTTAGATTGCTGGTTGGAGAGAAAAAAGCGATTTTAAGACATCATCTTGAGAATTTTTCACTATTTCCCGACATTTTATGGGCCAAATGCATAAAACTGGGGTCAACAGTTTATTTTTAGCATCTTTGGGCAAAGGTTCCACAATAACCTTTAAGCATAATGTAATTCAAGTGGCCTGAAAGCAAACTAGACTTCTGCACCTCCTCTTGGCTCTGTTTTCAGACTATAAACAATCTAGCCCATGACAGGAGACTTTGGCAAACCTCTCAAGAATCACTTCCTGCACCTTAAATTAGTTAAAGGGATAGTATGGATTTTTTTTAAAGTGGGGTTAAATGAGGTACTTAACCATAGTCAGTGTATTATATACAGTAAATAGTAGTGAGAAGCTCAACATTGTACCGCTGTACCCACATAAAAAGGCCTAAAAAATCAACATCCGTTGAAGTGTGTACTATATTTACAATATTTCTACCGATGTACTTCGCTGTCAGAAAGCCCTTGACTTTGGCACTACATTTTCTCAACCGTAGTACTGCCTGTGCACCGGGCTGTATTATGCCACAAATCACGACAGCGTTGGCACATAGTTGGTTTGTACAAGGTCCACAATGAAGAAACAACACACACAAATCTCACAAGAGTTTTGCAAATCAAGGGTTCCCCTCTTGACACGACCAAGAGACAGCGCTCAGCTCTGGCGAGTGAGCGTTGGTGAATCAGAGAAAATAAAACGTTATTTTGTGATTCTTTTACAGCACAAATAAACACCCCTCAGACCACTGCACAATGTCTGATTCTGCCTGAATATGGCCCAAAGCCTTGTCTCATACGGACACTGCCGTTCCTCAAACTAATTGATGTGATGATCGTCTCCTCCTTCCGTCCAAGATTCTGCTATAACTCACAATTGACTGACTTTGCTGTGAGCTGATTGGCTGTTGAAACACGAGACGTTCTAAAACCAGCCGCTGGCGATTCGCGGCCACAGGCGATGCCATCAGCCAGCTTGAGTTGAGCTGAGACAAGCCTATTCACACCGCTTCAACATCTCCCTGCAATGTTTTAAAACAGTTCTATCTTGCTGTGAATCTTTGGTCTGAACTGTGTAGGGATACGGAAGTACTATGGTTGAGAAAATGTAGTGCCGAAGTAAAGGGCTGACGGCAAGGTAAAGCTGTTTAAATAGTCCAAATATGGCATACAGAAGTATGTTTCGTTATCAAAATGCTATTTTCCTGACCTTTCTTCATATTAGGGCCTTTAGCTACGCAGCGTAGCTAAAGGCCCTAATATGACTGGAGTCTGGTTGTACCTGCAGCTCAGAGCACCAGGCGAGTGTTTATGTTTACAGCGCAGGAAACTGAACTGGGCTCAGCAGCCTCTCAGTGAACACGGCTGAAACAGTCTCTGAGACTGCTAGGGATCAGCTTGACAACAGGGAATACTGTACCGAGCTGATACACAACGGCCCCGATCGGGACTCCGACTTGGGAGCGATGAAGACGGCGGGCTGGGGCATGAGAGGCGTGAAGTGCAAAAGAGAGAGCGAGGCGGGCCATCAGAGAGGCAGCAGGGAGCCACATATCTAACACGGTGGATTTAGGATTTATTTTCAACCTAACCTGAGCTGATGATTGTTGAACAGTAGAGAGACCGACAAAGGCTTTTTGGAGAGTTTTCTTTTCTTTGAGTTTGAAGTGTGTTTTACAAACAGTGTGTGTAAAGAGAGAAAGTTGAAATCAAGGTGTGCGGTTTATTACAGACAACTGGTGTAAGAATATTTCCTTTCTTGATATTCTTGTGAGTTCATTTTGTTTTTGGGATATAAAAGCCAAGAGCTTGTGACAGTTGCAGCGTCACTACTCGTAAACATCTCCCAGCTGAGATTATGAGAGGATCGGACCTCTTTTGTTGGAGGAGAGAGGAAGGAGGGAATCAGCACTGTAACCTACGTCACTGCTGAGTGGGAGTCTCCATTAGAAAAAAATCTAGAATCGAATGACGCTGACATCGCCCTTTAAACAGACGTTAATTTATGCAGGAAGGCCTTTTTTTAAAGTGGGTAAAATATAGCTATTTTTCCACGGACCGTGACTAACAGTTGTACATTGCTGAGCCTCTGTGCTGGTGCCCCTCTCTGGTCATCTACTGTAGATAAATTACTATCCATAAGTATCTCATGGACTTCCACTTAAAATAATCCAAACCATCCCTTTAATGGAGATTAACTGATGATGAACATGATAATTAGGTGCAATCATACATTATTAACATCCTAGGCTTATTTCTGTAGGCTTATAAGTGAGAGATATTAACTCAGCTTCAACTTTAGACCCAACAAAGTTCGGTTTTGCAGCTAGGAATCTAACACATAGATCATAGCAGTGCACCAACAAACAACTATAAACTATACCAACAAACAACAAAGCAATATAATATAAGAATATACATAATATGAGAAAAAGATGGTTACAAGATCTGAATGTGTTCCCTGGACGTCATCAGAATCATTAATAACCACAAAAGAGGCTTATTGTAATAAAGAACTTGGAGGGTGAGATGACTCATTGCTTTTCTCTGACGACTGCAGTAAAATAGAAAGCATGTCTTCCATGCCAGCACACAGTAACAGTAGATACTCTGAGCACGGCCTTGTGCCTCCTTTGTGGTTTTCAGCAGGAAACATATTTGATTCCAGGGTTTCTTCCTGTACAGTCTCACTGCTGTTAAATCCTTGTGTCTAAACTTCAAGGTCTTCATCTCCCAAACATGATTTTCACAGGGATAAAAGACGGCACCTTCAATTCAGGGTCCTTTGACATTGAACTTTGAGATTCTGTGATTGTCTCTCTCTCTCTCTGCAGTATCCATATTTACAGGCTTGCTGTGTGCATCTTGGGTTTTTACAATTGAATACAAGCCATTAATTATTCACCCCCTCCCTCCTCCATCACAGCCTCCTTAGTCCTCTTTATCTCTCCCTTCAGTCTCTTTCGTTGAATTCTCCGCAGCAGATATTCTTTGTAGCAGAGCTTAGCATAAACCAAGCTAACTCTGTGTAAGGCAGTCCTTTAAGTGAAGCGTGGGACCTGATAATTGTTCCTTTCATCTGTCTTGTTAATTCTTGGATCAAAGGAGATGAGGCAGAGCATGAATGGGACATTGATTGCTAACCACAGCTAAGAGTTGGACGGGTTAGCAGCCCCGCAACATCGCCATCTGTGCTCAGAGATCAAGGCAAAAACATTTGTGTGAAAACTGCTCCGTGTCCCTCTTTGACTCTTCGACAAGACTCTCACCGATTGTTTTCAAAGATCCTAAAAATACTGTTTCAGCAGAACCCTCCTGTGCGAGTTTCCAGGTCTTGCGTGTGCCTCTCTGCAGTCATCTCACATCGCTGAATTAAAAAATTTTTGTTCCAGTAATTGTGCTTAAAAATTAATGCAGGTTTTGAGAGCCAGTCTACTGCTAGCATTCATCATGTTCTGACAGCTTCCCCTGAAGATTAAGCATTCACCCTCAACGCCAGAGGAAAATAGGGAGGAGCCCAAATGAGAAACAGGGTCATTAACTTGAGGCTCCTCAGCGGAAATAGGTGTCTGATTGAGCAATTGGGATTTTCTGAGAAGAAAGCTCTGAAAAAAAGACTTTGATCCATAACGGGATCATGTAAAAGATTTGTATGAGTATCTTTGTAAAATATGGGACAGCTGGATACTGGGTGACGCTGTGGTGAAGATTAGTACCGGAGCATAATTTGTCTTCTACTGATACTGTACCCTGATCTTTTTGGTTCTGGATGGGGAAAACAAAAGCTTTTCACTAAGCCCATCAGGTGCTGTCTGTGTGGGAATCTAAGGTGCATTCGGGATAGATTTATTGCACTGCAGCTTATTAGTCTAGCTTCGAAGTCAACTTATTTAGGAGATTAGCTGCTAAAGAGTGAAGTGATGACACTTGAAACTAGTTTCCACTTTGGAGGAGATGAGTATTCAAATTTATACAGGACTTCAGAATCACTATCCCCAAACTTTGCTCTCAAACATTTATCTTGTTCCTTCTTTTTCTAAATTGTCTGGAAACTTTCTAGTCGAGCCGCAATTCATATGTTCCTGTGGATAAAATTATCTGACATTTTGTGATTTGGACCCTCATTATCACAAGTGTGAACCCCAAATGAACAGAAATTACCTGTAAACAGTGGCGTAATTATTGAGCAATATAAAAGAAAATCAAATTAGTATTTTCCAGAGTTTCTGGCTTTGCAGAATGTAGTTGTTACTGCTGCCTCTCACTCGTGAGGCAGAAGATGACTGGGTACTATTAAAGGGAAAATTCACCCAAAAATGAAAATTCAGTTCACCTTCATGCTAATTGAAGGTCGGATTTAGTTTTTCAGTCCACAAAGAATCTCCCAAGCAATTTATATGAATGCTGACCAGTTTACAAATGTAAACAAACAAAATGCTTACACACTGCTCGTCTGGTGTAATCCAAATCTCCTAAAGGCCCGACAGGCTGTTTGCTTTCACGCACACACCGCCACATCCAGTTCAGACAGTTTGCACACACACGTGAGCATGGCACCAAGCTAAGGCTCTTCAGTGTAGACTTAGACTAAAAACATGGTGTAATTGACGTCTTTCAAGTCAAGTCAACTTGGCATGTCGTGGCTTTAGGAAACTTGGATTACATCCGATGAGCAGTATGGAGGCATTTTATGTTTATGTCATTCACAGCAGTTGTTTAGGAGGTTCTGAAACACTGTTTTCCTGTAAAAACTCCAGCAGTGTTTTGTGGACTTTAAAAAAAAACAAAAAATCAGACCATCAACTGGCATGAGAGTGAGCAGATAATAACTGAATTTTCGTTTTTGGGTGAACTATCCCTTTAACTAAACCAGTTTCCAGCACATGATCCCTCTCTGGGCTTGTCCAGTTGTGCTCACTCGAGCCGAGCCAGAAGCACGGCCTGCAGGAGGTGAACCAGTGTCTCTCAGCAGTGGTGCACAGGCCTGACTTCACTAATAGAGGGGGAATCACCAGAGGCTCCATTATACGACATTATTACAATACTCAGTGGCTTTTGAGCAACCAGACATGTCGACATTAATTTGACCGTGATCCAGCCTTTTAATTGTAATGAACTGTATTTTTATAGTTGTACTGGATTAATGTGCTGGTGTGTGTGTGTGTGTGTGTGTGTGTGTGTGTGTGCTGTCTCTTTTACC
>JAJHUR010083907.1:3593-31335 GCA_027495735.1 Lutjanus campechanus | reverse complement strand
TGCTCGTGCTCGTGCTCATGCTCGTGCTCGTGCGCAGGACAGTGGGAAGAGGAGGGGAGATGAGGGAAGCTGACTGGCGTGTTCACACCAAAAGCGAAGCGAATTTTCGCCTTTCTCGCCTGAGTGTGATTGCCGGATCATTTTAGGCACATTTGTAGTTATTCCAGTTTATTAAGTTTTTACTGATCACTTTTCGCCCCCAAGTTACGTTGTTGAAATGTCAACCCCTTATCAGCTGGTACGCAGCCTTCGAGCCTTCGATCCTCGGGCGGCGCCCTCATGGCTGTTCCAAAGTCGAGGCTTAAATCTAAAGGTGGCGGAGCTTTTTCCATCATCCATCATCCATCTTCCCTCGACTTTGGAACAACCTGCCCGAGGAGATAAGACTCACAGACTCAGTAACATCTATTAATATACGATCTACAGGTGAAGCAAGTTGTTTCCCTGCACTGACTGGAGGAAGCTCAGGCAGGCTGCAGGGACGCTGCAGGAGTGTAAGACAAGCACAGTACTGTAATCTGACAAGTGATGACAAGTCCTCTACTGTAAGTTGATCAGCTGTTTATAACAAAGTTTCCTGTCGATGTAAAGTCTGGAGTTTGAGTTCAGTCGCTGTCTGTCTCATTTCCTGCCAAACTCCATTAACATTTTGATCAATTTAACAGTGATAAACATCTACTCCTTCTAAAAGATCATTTATGATTTCTTACAACTCATAAACAGACACTAAGTCATTCTGAGAGCATTTTCAGATTCATTAAAAGGACTTTGTGTTACAGTCAGGGTTTGAATTACACGGTGGCTTTCAGGGGAGCTCTGTTTTCCTGTGCACATGTCACATGTAGGAGTGTGTAGCAGCGCAGTCAATCGCAGGATTACTGCAGAAAACATTCTGCTGCTACTACTACAGACAGTTAATACTGTTAATAACATTTAATAGATGCTACATAACAACAACATAAGGATACTGTTCAAAAGCAAAGAATAATCAGAGCAAAAAATTTTTTTAAAAATCAGCTGCCTCTGATTCACATCCCTCCAAGAATCACACATCATGTAGTAAAACAATAAAGTTTGCTAAATATTGTTGAGCAAAGTTGTGTTTTTTAACTACAAGTAAAGAGACTTCTTGTGCTGTTTAAATAAAAAGGAAAAAGAAATATAATCTGTAACACTGAATGAACATTGGGCCTCATGCAAGAATACGAACAATCTGTTCATACGAACAGATTTGTTCTTAAGTGGTGCCTACGAGTGATTTAAAAAGAACTTGTGGCATTCACCAGTTTTCCCGTATTTTGAATTTTCTTTCAGATATGAACACAATTTCCGAGGTCCAGGCTTGTCGTAGAGTCGTGTGCAGTCGTATCCAAATGTTTGAAGACATTTTGGTTTGAAGAATAAATTGCACATCATAATTATCCTGTTTGACTACATTTCAAATTATAATATAAGTATAAATTTACATATAAAACCTCTCATCCTTCATTCAGTGATCTGTTATTACCTGCTGTCAGGTGTGTTGGTCGTACATCTGCACATGCAGGTTTATAAAGTCTCTGTCCAGGTGAACATCCTCACTTATTCTGTCCTCTGTCTCCGTGATGAAAGCTTCCCTTTAACCCTCTCCTCTCGCTGCAGTCACAGGTCGCCCCTTATTGTGGCTGTGGTGATTTTTTTCCCTCTTGAGTCATTTTTATATCAGGACATGTCCTTTATGTCAGTGACAGTCCTCTACGGCTCTCGCTCTTCCCGTTTCTTTTCTTTAGCAGCTCTTTTAATTCCACTGCTGACGCTGTTAAAATTACACATTTTTCTTTATTGATCTCTGAAAGCAGGACATCGGAAAGTTCTTCTCTTTTCTCTTTGATGCCATTTTCATGAATGAACACTTCCTGACAAATGGGGCAGTAAGTGCAGCCATATCTGGTGTTATTGGGGCGTTAATTATGCTCATTTTAAAGTCTCATGCACGTGCAGTCAGATATGCACAGGTGGATCATTTACAGAGTTATCTGAGGTTACAAGCGTTTGTTGAATCTGACGTGGCGTGTTCGTACGAGCCTGTTCAAAAGAAAAAAAAGTAAGAGAAATTTAAGATAAAAATACGAAAATGTTCTTGCATGAGGTCCCGTGTTTTAGAGCTCCTAAATGTCTCAAAATAAACTTTCAGGCGAGCTGAGCGCCCCTTAACTCCCCATAATTCAAACTATGGTTACAATCCCTGATTTCTAATTAACTTGAAACTGGCAAATGAAAAATATTCTCGCCTGGAACTGAAATTTCAAAGGACACTGTGGCTGCAGCGTTGGTGTCAGAGAATCGAGTATTTCAACTGAACATGTTTCCTTAATCTCTGACGACATATCATGGTCATTTTATGATTTATTACAGTAAACATATTACAGATTTCTCCTTTAAGAAGAATGTTTATTTTTATTTTTCACTTCAATTCAGAGACAATTGAGACTTTTTACTCAAATACATTTATTTAACAACTTTAGTCACTAGTTACTTTCCAGATTCAGGTTAATAACACAACATTTAACCAAGTCAGTCCAAAATGATGCATTATTAAATTACATATTTCACATGAATGCACCAGTAATAATCCAATAATATATATTGCTCTGAAATAGGACATTCTGCATGACTTCTTTTGGTACTTAAAGTTTATTTTACTGCTAATAAGTTTGTAATTTTTCTTTTCTGAGTACTTCTAACACCACTGGACAAACCACATCACAAAATACCTCCGTCGTCTTGTACATCGCCTTCATATATCAGAGAGCCTCATGATGAATAATCACTTACATTATTATTATTTTGAGCCATAATATCACATTTTAATGGATTAAGCTCACAGTAATTTATGCTCAACAACATCACACAACAGAAATGTCACATTTTTATACTTAAAGAATTGTTGCAGGCTACTAGCAAGACCTACAATTATTTTTTTTTCTACCCTGCCTGTTTTATTTTTTTTTCGCACAGAGAAATCTTGACAGTACAGAGCGCTGCTCTCCATAACTCTGCTCTGTGTAAGCCGTCCAAAATCCTAAATACAAGCTTACGCCGAATCCCAAGATAAACAAAGCATGATGGACAAGATAAAGAGGACGGAGGCAGATTGTGGAGTTAACGTGTCGCTGAAAAGCTCTCAACGCTCGGATCGATGGAAGTCTTTACTCCACCAGAGCCGTGATTTACAACCAAAGAGGACCATAAAAGGCGACACAGGGATGTTATTACATGTCAGAGGAGTCTGATTACACAATGACAGATTAACTTCTGAATAAAACCATGACCCAATGGTTTAGGCAAAAAAAAAAAATTTAGCTCTTGGCTGAATATTTAACTTCTACTATGATTTATTTTTTTATGAAATAGTTTTGTTTTGTGGCACTTAACAAAAACTATTTACAAACAGACTTTTTTTTATTAATGTGATTTGTATTTTTGGCAGCCACGGTGGAGCAGATTGTCGGACTGAAGCCACTTAACCGAGATGTTTGTTTACTCACTTTATTTAAAATATGATTCAATTGTTGACACTAAAAGATTTCAGCTCTCACATCTCTTATTCATGATTTTGTGCTTTGTTTTCTCCGTCTTCCTCTTTACTGTCCGTGTCTGCAGCTAAACTCACATACGACTGAACCCATCAGCCTGATTTTAAAAAGAAAAAAAAGATTTATTTGTGATCATTTCGACTGATATGGCAATTACAATGCAATTTTCAATATTGGAGAGAATTCTAATTTTTACATCGTTATTCTCATTTCATTGAAAAATATATTAAATTGATTGTGGTGTGATTTTTGCAGGAATCTGTACCAAACAAAGATGTTTTCTTGAGTCTGCAGAATATGATGCGTGGGCCAGAACATCTCATACAACATGACAATATAACAATTATTGCACCTCATGCACCTTATTTCAAGTTCAATGACTTGTTTAGCCATAATTTATGACTGTTTGCTCGAGAACCTCCCATGATTGCACGTAAAAGTGTGACCCAAATGTTGATGCTAGAGAAAATTCAGCTCTCACATCTCTTCTTCATGTTTTTGTGCTTGTTTTTCTGTCTTTCTTTCACTGGGCCTCATTCAGAAATATTGTGCACAAATATTTTACACATGAATCTGGGATTCGCCAATACTTTCTGACCTGAATTTGGTCATGCTCACCAAACAAATTTGGAACTGCTTCAGACCATGCGTACACATGAATGATGAGAGCCTGGCTGTGTGAGAAAATGTTGAAAAACACCTTTTAACTAAATGCAGAGCATATCAAAACTGCATTAATACAGTTATTATCATTATTGGTTGAAAGATCTCGCTGAATGTCATCACTTTCAGATTTTCTGATCTTTGTCTGACAGATGCTCCTTGTTCTCCACCTGTTTCCTTATTTTTCTTCTGGTCTGTTTTTCATTTTTATTGGAACTCCTGGGGGGGAATTCTTTTTTTTTTTTTTGCACTACATTTTTAATTATTTACACACAGGCTTGTATTTTTTGTGGGAGAGGTGATAGAGTGATGGATGCAGGATGTCTGAGCAGTTGGGGGTTCGGTGCCTTGCTCAAGGACACCTCAGCAGAGCCCAGGAGGTCAACTGGCATCTCTCCAGCTACCAGTCCACTCTGCACTTTCTGGTCCCTCCCTCCAGTCTGCCGCAGCAACTTTTTTGTCAGCCTTTTTCTTTTTTAACTGAGCCTCAGTCCGTTTCTCCTGGGACACAACATGCACCGCTTCAGTTATTGCAGCCCGAGGAATTATTTTTATGAGTCGCAGTCGCCTTTTCTGGCGTCCTCCTCAGACAGAGGCAGCACAGCTGTGCAGGTACAGACTGAATGTGGAGAGGTGGCGCTCAGCGCTGGTAGAAACCAGGTGAATCAGAGAAATCAAAAGTTATTTCCTGGTTATTTCACAGTGGTTACGATCTGAATGTGACGTCTCAGCAGCTTCACCGCTTCCTTCACGATACTTTTCTATGCAAACATATTTCCTCATATAGAGAAATGTGGGCGTGGTATTATGCAGATTGCAGACAGCAGGAACGAGTCCGTCACTTCAGATTCAGATTCTGATTCACTTACATACAAACGGTGGTAAGAACAAACTTGGTCAGTGTGAACGGGTCTTGAATCAGACGATGATTTTGCGTAGGGACTAAGTAAGAACATTTCTACACAGATGTTAGTGAAAGACCTCAATGTCTTCATCAATTTTTGGGTTTATTCTTTGTAATTTGCTGCTCTCGTTTATTCTTTGTCTTTATCTTTGCACTCTTTACCTTCTGTCTCTCAGGTGGAGCAGCAGCATCAGGAGCTTTCCCCGCGGTCGTACGATGAGGAGGAAGGAGGTGGAGGACAGGAGGAGGTCCAGGACTTCACCGAGTTCAACCCGGCTGACGACCACTCTGCGGACTACGGCTTCATCTTCGCCCTGGTGTTCCTGGTGAGCGGCATCGTCCTGGTGGTCATCGCCTATACCATCCCCCGGGAGGCTAAAGTGGACCCGGACTCCGTGTCGGCCCGCCAGATGGAGAAGCTGGAGATGTACTACGCCCAGCTGGGCTCCCACCTGGACAAGTGCATCATCGCGGGCCTGGGCCTGCTGACCCTCGGGGGGATGTTCCTGTCCGTGCTGCTCATGGTGTCCATCTGCCGGGGCGAGATGTACCGACGCAGGGCGGCGTTTGTCCGACCCAAGAGGACTTACGGCTCCATCAACCTGAGGATGAAGCAGCTGGCGACTGGAGAAGTGGTAGAGGGCGGGGACGGAGGGGAGGAGTTTTTGGTGGAACGTGCGGACACGCGGAATAATATACAGCCAGATCCGAGCCGGGACTCCAAATCAGAACCAGGACCAAGTAGGCATCCTCCTCCTGCTGCTGCTTCTTCTTCTTCAACTGCTGCACATGGAGTCGACTAGCCGTTCTCTACTTTCACTCTGCAACTGTTCTGCCTTCCTCTGAGCGAGCAAAATGGGGATGCAAAATGGTGCAGGTCCCTCCATTTGTGCCGACAGGAGGAGCACATGTCGAGCACGAGGCTCTCCGCTGGAGCGACCCGGCTTTAACCCAGCATTTTGGGATGATGAACCGAGTTTGTGGGATATTTATTCTAAACCAATCATAAGGGATGTATTACTTAACAAAAGAGGGCTCGACCCGGTAGAAGAAGAGAGGTAAGCCTTCACGCCAGTGTGGAAAAGAGCACATTTATCAAAGATTACAGCTCCAATATAAATCCTAGTATGTTAATCAAGAGACTGAGTTTTACAAGAAAAGAGAGCACATTGTGTCCGACAGCCCCGGAGGTTTGTCGAGTAACACTTTATTTAGGAAGTCCAGTGTTGACACTCGTCTGTCAGGTGACCAAAAGATGTTCAATAGTCAAATCTAGCCATATTTTAAAGGTTTAACATTAAACATCTGACTGCTTTCATTGGATGGGAATTGGAGCGTCTTACTGGACCATCTTAAATAAAGTGTCATGGAAAGTGTGATGCTAGCTCTCGCACAAATAAACAGAGGCAACATTTTTTAAAGTAATATTCCTGTTGTGACATTTACAGTCTCCCACCACCAGCTTCAGCAATAAACTGGCCTGGAGATGAATCATAAAATAATCCTAAAACTGCTCAAAAATAAAAAGCAAAAGATGAAGTTCAACTTAAAACCGCATTAAGCAATACTTTTGACTTTGTCTCACGTAAAAGAAGATGTCTGTCTGCAGACATTGTTTTGGTTCTCTGGCTGCACATACTGCACGTTCTCATTTGGTTCCTTGTTCTTGTAATAGGACAAATAGGACTGTTGTAGGACTGTTTCTTGTGATATTATTATACGTTTTTTCAGACACAGACAGGTAGGCTTCTCACATAACTACTTTTTAATATATTATCCCAGAAATAATTGCAACAGACCATTTAATGCCACTGATATAACGATGATATGACAGGAAATGGGGAGTGAGAGTGGGGGAATGACATGCAGCAAAGAGCGGCAGGTGGGAGTCAAACCCATGGCTGCTGCAGAGGACTCACAGCCTCCGTACACGTGGCGCACGCTCTACCAACCGAGCCACCCAGGCGCCCCGAGCAGTGAACTTTTAACTCAGACAGCAGACGACAAGAGGACAGAAGCAGCAAGACCAGAAATTACAGCCAGACGCGTCTCAGCAGAGTGTTTTTTTCTGTTCTTTCGGCTTTTAGGTGCTGTGAAAAGACGTTAGGCACTGTGCCAGGGTTTCCCTCAGTGTATTCTGGGCCCGGTGGCCCAGGGGATTTAGCAGGGGATGTATTTAAGTTTTTTTTTAAACAATACTTACAGTGGGTTGGAAAGCTCACCAGCAACATCTGTTGCTTAGAACGTGAACGCACTACAGAGCGGCGGAGTCCCTGCCCTTCTGGTGTGTCTCCCATGGGACCTTATTTCTGAAAAAATATGAACAAATGAGTAATTTTTTGATGCCGTTTGAATTTTCACATGTGATGTTTTTCAATTTAAAAGATAATTTTAAATTAAAGTCAAGAAAGTCATAGTTCATTTCTTAAACATTCCAAGACTGTACAAAGTCATATTCTTTGTAAAACTCTCAGTAAAACTATAGTTGTTGATTTTTTTTTAAAGTGTAGAGCCGTCTGAAATCTGTGTTTTGGCTTTTTTAACTTCTCAGTTCCACGAGTTCCATTTAGGTGAAAAAAAGAACAGCATCAGTCAGATTTTGAAGCCGTCAAAGATCGATATTTTTATTGGTCTGAAACATCCAGATTTGGTCTGTCTCCAACCGTGACTATGCTGCACAAAGACAGAGACATGCACAGCTTATTCATTTTTCTGTGTCATTGACTCAACATACGGCTTTCTTCTTCTGTCAATCCAGAAACAAAAAGTAGTAGATTTGTTGCTTGGCTCTGGTTTGAAAAATAGCTGCCAAAGAGAGCTTATGAGTCAAGCGAAGAAAATGCAAAGGAAAAAAAGCCAAAAGTGGCCAATTTTATTATTTGGTTTTAGCTCACAAAGTTTGTTTTTCTTGAGAATAAAATTAGTAACTTGTGATTTTGGGATAACACCATTAAGAAATGCATTCTTGCATTCTTGGCTTTCATAAAAGTCACCAAAAAGAAAGTTGCTTTATGCTGCCTTGTGGTCAAAAATTGCTTAATGCAGTTTTAACATTTGACATTTTAAACAATTTTGCTGTTTTTTCTTAAAATTCCCAACAGCACGATCAACCTTAATTAATTCAACATGAAGGACAAAGATGCACAATGAAAACAGACTATAAGGAAATACATGAAGGTGGAGAGACAGAGAGGTGTTAGACTGATGTGAGTCATTGTGAAGAGGCTGACACACATTACCCACAAAGCATTGCTTCAGCAGTCCAAGAGCTCTTCTGCACTCTCACCTGATGTGCTGCTGTGAGTCAGTTAATGATTTTTATCCTTCACCTGAACCTGTTTTGTGGTTTTCTTCCTCCTCAACACATCTGGGATAGAAAAGGATTTTGTCGGTGCGTCTTGGTTGCAAATCGATTCTGTTTTCATCACAGTGGAAAAAAAAGATTAAATGGACTTTCATCACAGGAACATCTCAACCAGGCTAAATCGATTCCTGAGCAACTACACTGAGTCGTTTATTTTGAAATGCAGACGCGTTGGGAGGTGATTCTCAAGACAGCTGGAAAATATGTGTCATTTTGTCCAAGTGACAAAACTAAACAAGACAATCTGTGAAGTGAAGGTGTGAAATTCAACTCCTCACCAGTTTCTCACCCGATGGAGTTATTTAACACCGTCACTGCTGGTGGCTGGGGGCCATAAATGACAGTTCAACATGTACGTGAAATGTTGCTAACACACCACATCTCCACAGGATCATGTCACATATCTAATGTCTCCAAAAACTGTTGCCTCGTGTTTACTAATCAGCATTTTCTTGCTAGCATCACTTTCCAACAGCATCAGAGAGAATCGGGCTGCAGGTGAATATCAGCAGCTCCTTTAACATACGTATGAATGACATTTATCTGACATTTAAAAGTCCTGAGTGTTCAGTGCTACGTGCTGGTCGCTGCTGTAATAAAAAAAAAACCTCACAATTCCAGCTGCAGAAGAGTATTAGAGCCAGGCAGAAGGAAATACAAACCAGAGGAAAATAAAGAATAAAGTCAAAATGTTGAGAATAAAGTCACTAATCGCACTGATACTAAAAGTTCAACTTCATTCTCAACATTTGAACTTCATTCTTGGCAAAGCAGAAGCCTCTGGTGCTGAAAAAGGAAGCCAGCGTGGAAGCGCCCGCAGCTGCAGTTCCTCAAATGGCCACTTGAGGCTGCCTCCCAAAAGCGAGTCAATCTCCATAAACTCCCATATTAAAATGTGCAAATTTACAGCAGAAATAAACATGTTTACAAAATTAGGAAATGCATTTTAAAGATGCGGCCCTACTGACACAAAGTGGTTACAGGAATTTAGTTGCAACCAACCATGTTATTGTAAACATCGTTGGTATGTTGTTCCTGTATTTACACCACTTTTTGCAGATGCTGTTTTTAGTGAAGTGTTGAAGCCATCATAGATCGTTAGCCATCAGGCAGCCGCCTCAGCTCCAAATATAGAGATAAACGAATGGCTCTTAAGAAACCTGTGGGTGAGATCACAGAGGCTTCATCCAATATTTGTTACACTGTCTATGCTCTTGAAATTTTGACTTAATTCTCAAAATAAATCAAAAATCATTTCCCCCCACTCATGCCTGGCTCCAATATTCTTCCATAACTCTGACTTTCTGGTTTCACTTATTAACTAACAGTTGGAATGAACAAAAACAAAATAATAATAATAATAATTTAGAACTGTGCTGGAAATAGCAAAGCAGTGAATTTAACGTTAAAAAAAAAGGAACATCAAGGTGTCTTCTGAGTCTTTTTTTCTATCTGACTGCAGCTCTTATTCTGGAGAAGAAGCTGGTTTTTGACTGGAATGAACCTTTAATGACACAGCGCCTACTTATTTGTATTATATGTAAACAGATGTTATTTATGTCATGTAAGGATACAATATGCCTTAATGAGTAAACACAGACACTGTAAATTGTGTATACGCAAATATTATTATGCTAATGTATTAAGGTCTGTATAGTGAGGCGATTAGCCAAGGGTAATGTAGCTACACACACACACACACACACATAATGTCCCCATAAGTCAGTGGTCCTCAAAAGTCTGTTTGTGGCCCTGTGCTGCTGAGGACATCTCAAGTCTAATTAATAAACATACACACTGACATACTAATCTCAAGCTGTTTATTGAAATAATATGTACCACATTTTAATTTCACAGTACAAATATACTGTAAATACTTCATGTAGACGTGCCGGATGTAGAGGACCAGCAAAAGCTAACGCTCACAAACCAAATACGCAAACGCAGGTATGCAAAATTGGAAAACCTCGTCACCGCCAGACCAACTTATTCTTTTTTATTTCTGTTGCAGCTTAATAACCTCAGCAGCCTTTTAACGACAGTTTGATCAAAACAAACAGAACACGACTCTGAAAACTGAGCAGATGAACAACAGCTAAACCATCATGCATCTATTATTAAACATTCAGATTAATTAAATAACAACAACTAAAATTAAATAGAATTAAAGCTTCTTTTTTTTTTCAATGCAGATTAATTGTTTGGTTTCCAAAATGTAAAAATGTTCCCAAAGACCGAGTCGATAAAATTACATTGCTTGCACCTGCAGTGTGGAGTTTGTCTCCCCCTACTGGCCGTGAGAATAATCACACAAACACTGTCGACTTGCGCTTATGACATATGCCTGCAGTTTATTTAAATTTAAAATTCAGAGAGATTTAGGTAGTGAACGTCCTGCACTGCAGGTTTAATTGTCAAAATAGTTGCAGATTAATTTTCTGTCAGTCAGCTAATTAATTTAATTAATCGTTGCAGATCTAGTAGACATACAATTGCTAAAACTGTAAATTGTGTGATAATTAATGATTTAAAAAAGAATACTAGTACACCAAGCTTCCCTAAAATATTCTGCAGGAAATTAAGAATTTCTCTGTTAATTAATTTACTTCTGAATATATTAAACATAACTGAACAGAACAAAAGTGTCTATTTGAAGAAATTAATATTGATAAGTGCTGTTCAATAATCTCTGGTGCAGCAGGTTAACCTGAGTGTTCTATTACTGGACAGTCGCAGGTCCAATTCCCGCCACCGTTTGTCTCCACAGAGGCGTCCTTGAGTAAAGACTCCCCTGATGTTTGGGCACTTGTTTGGACTGTAACTCTCACAGCTGCAGGCAGGAGTTTGGAGACAATTTTGAAGAAAAACAACAACATCAGCCATTTCAACAAATTCCCCAAAACAGCGCCCTCCTGCAGCCGTAGGGTAGGAGGTTTATTTTTGGCGTCACTGGGCAAAAATTATATAATAACAAATTGTAGTTCAAGTCATCTGAGAGAAAACTAGACTTCTGCACCTCCTCTTGATTTTTCGGGCTTTAGAAAATGTAGCAGGAGACTTTGGTCAATCATAACTGGCGTGCTCGAGTATTTTTGTCATTCAGCGCTGTGTTTTGGCCAACAAAGTAACAGCTATAGGCTAGGTGAGGTGATACGTGAGCATGGCTGTCAGAAGTCTGCATGCAATGCATTGTGGTACACGTAGGCACTGCTGCACAGCTCTGGAGCAGGAGAGCTCAGCTCTAAGGAATTTATTGCTTCAGTTGACTACATTTACCATCAACACTGACCGGAAGTCCACTCAAAAAGTGTCAAATTTCAGATTCAGTGTGGACAGAGAGCATCTGATGTTCCATGATTCAACGCCATACATACATACGCTCACATTTAGTTTAGCACACGATGTTACCAGGTCAGACTTCACCTCCTAATCAAACTTATAACATGTCTTGGAAGAGGAAAGGAAAAGTTCAAATTAAGATCTCATCTTTGTCTAACTGGTGTCTCCTAAACATAAATGAGTTAAAAATTAAGACCAATATGAGACTTTGACTATTTGTTTTGCTCCTTTTTTCTCCCAAGGGGGAGTTCAGGAGAAATATATGAGACTTCTGTAAGCTTAAAATAAGAATGTCATTTATTTAAGAGAAAGAAAAGACGATTATGAGAAACAAAATTTTCCTCTGGTTGTACTAAAGTCGTGTTTGGTTTTGTGATCGCTGCCAGATGTTTGCTGCAGTTGTTTCCTGCCCCACTGCAGCTCCATCCAAGTTTATGCCACTTTACACAAATTTGGATTTTCTGACTCAGCAGATCCAAACAGACGTGAACGAGCAGTGAACCCAAACAAGCTTTCAGACTGTTCCTTTAAAAACCTGCGAGTGCTACGTGCATGTTTGTGATTTCAGCCTGTGTTTTTTTACCAGCTGAGCAGCAGCAGTAAAACAAAATGATGCAGATAGAGAAACATCACATTAAAAACACATTAAGTTTTAAGCTGTACTTCCAGAGTGATGTGTAACGAGCACCACAGTGGGATTTTCTTTGTATTTTCTCTTGGTTCTGTGATTTCAGCATGATTGAGAGCCTGTTTGGAGAAAGAAACAGAAATGAGAAGTGAGAGGGAGGAGGAGGAGGAGGAGGAGGTTTCTGTGTGAGTGGAGGAGATAAAAAGATGTGGGAGAGCCGATAGGATGCAGCGGAGACGCTGGATGACGTGAGGTGATTTCTGAAGAGACGGATCCTCAGCTTGTGGGGGAAGACAGGCAGTGGCTCCGCATGATCCTAAATACTTTCAACGACACATTCAGATTTCCCAGAACGAAAACAGACAAGAATAAACAGCTCGGCTTGAGGTTTTAACGAGCATGAAAAAGGTCTGATTCTTGTGGAGAGACGGGGAAGATTAGGTCTGCTTCAGCCTGCAGGTCCTCATTAGTTGGGGGGGGGGGCACAACCCAGCAGCAGCAGAAACACAACGTGGTGGAGGGAATGATTGTTGTTGCTGGTTGGCTTCACACAGGTTGGACGCAGAGAGGTGGAAGGAAAGAGGTTTGAAATGTTTTCAGAGCGAGTTTAGTTGAACGCGTGGATGGATGGATAGAATCAGGTCAGGAGGAAGCAGGCAGAAAGACTGTGGACAGCATTTGTGGGAAAACTCCGCGCTCTTAAAGGAACTAATGCGGGCCCGTGTACGCATAAAGCCTTGAGTGTCTCCAGACGGCGCTGTGTGAAGTCTGATGAATGTCCTCAGGTGATGTCTCTCCAGTCAGCGTCTGCAGCAAGTTTGAAAATGAAAAATATCTGTTGGTGTGGAGTTAGAAAGACAGGAGTTTTGCAGAACTCTGAACAGTAGCTGCTCCACATCTCTGCAGCCAGACCAGTATCATGGCAGTTTTCAGAGTCCTGTGATTCATATACATGAACACTAACACAGGACTTTCATACAGTACAAGAGACCGTGGTTTGATTTTATTAGGTTTGAAGTCATTTTAATCCAAAACACTGTCATTTTCTAAACCCAACCGAGTGGTTTGTTGCTTAAACTGAACCATCACCTGAAATGTTTCTCAGCAAGCTTTATTTTCAAAGTGTAAACTGGATGTTGCATATGTGTTATTGCTACATATGCAATAATACATATGCATATGCTGGTGGATAATACATCAGTCTCAAAGTTGTGCTGCGTGTCATAAAAAAATCAAAAGTCTATGTCAAATCAAAAGAGTCTAACATACAGACAAAATTTTGTGACTATTTAACAAACTGCTGTGAGACTGTGTTCCTGCTGCAGGTTAGAGGCTCCTTGCATAAAATACTTGAACCTCAAACCCATGGATGTATTAAGGAGAACCGGATAGAGCCGCAGAGGCGGGGCTCACTGGCACATGAAGCCAAACAAGCCACTTCCTGCTGTAACACGGCAGGCTGGTTTAGCCCTCAGCTAATGGGAATGCTCCAAATGTTATTTGACTGTTTGGATCATATTCTGATATTGAACCAAGTCATTTTCCGGGATTGTGAGGCTAAAAAAAAAAGTATCCATCATTTTGCAGCTGCTTCATTAACAACAGGGGACGGGAATTGGAGTGATGGCACCATTTTTGGATGATAGCGTTTGTAGCTGTCATTATCCGTCACCGAGTCAATTGTTCATCATCAGGAATGCATAAAGACAAATGCCTGTGAAGAGAAACTCTCAACAGAGACAAAGATGAATTACAAAAGTTAGTAGTCAGCTGCAGGAGAGAGAGAGAGGTGTTGGCTGATGAGAGTCGTGTCAGGTGAGTTGATGAGAACAGCTGCTGCTGCTGGTTTCCTGATTACACTCTCTCCTTCTTGTGCAGCATTGTTCTGGTCCTCAGATGACTTCTGCCTCCACAACAAAGAGGAACTCTGCCCGGGTTTTTGGTTGCTTTTGAGCTGATTGGAGGACATGTGCTGCGGGAGCCGGGCAGCCGCAGACACGAGTCTGATATTGTTGAGTTATGTTGTAGTCTTTTGAGCAGGAGTCATAAAATAAAGTAATTGTCTGAGAGCTGGATGTGAGACGGCTACAGCGGCATAGCCAGACTTAATGTTATTTCCACAGTGCTGTGATAGTCTGACTCACTGGATGCACACTGCTGGTGTATGTCTGCCATTGGTCGCTTGTTTCAAGTGGCATTGTGGCGTCCTCTATCTACATTTTCAAAGTCCCCCCTAAACGCTGAAAACAATAAATTAGCTCCTGGGACACCAGTGGTACAAATGTAAACAAGCTAACAGCTGTTCCCTTTTCTTTTGCACTGATGTAGTCATTTTAATGCCAGTGCTCGCCTCTCAGCGTACAAATGTTCCACCAAAACAAGTTGCCCCCTGACACTGTTTTGCAGCAGCACCGCCACTGCATCCTGGGCTTAGCGCTGCCCGAGACGTTTGTGTTGTTTTAAAGAGATGCAAACAAGGCAGGCTGTTTTTTTTCCCTCTATTGCAGAAAGCGTATGCATGGAGCAAGACCTTCTTTAAGCCCTGAGCGCTGTGGAGAGACGTCCGGCTATGTGAGACTAGTGTTGTGCTGCTGATGAGTGAAACAATCTACCAGCCACTTTCAGATTTATTTATCAGTGTTTGGCTGGAGGCTGGTGCAAATGTTGTGCCCTGACTGTCAGTAAGGATGTCCAGCGTAAAACAACACGGGGATCTGACATTCACAGAGAGAGAGGGAGAGAGAGAGAGAGAGAGCACGCAGGTAACCTTGAATACACCATAAAGCTGTGGAAAGTTTGCTTGATGAGTCACTAAAACAACAAGAATGAAAAGTAATCCCACGATTAAATTTTTTTATGGTTTGTTGGTTGTGTGATTGGCTGTTGCAGCAGTATTTACTCCAAATATGGCCGACTCGCTGTCGATGACGTCACATTCCCATTTCCCTGTGTAAGCTCATTTTGGGTCGCTGTGCATCATTTGAGTTGTTATAACACTCTTCAGCCACTATGTCAAATTGGCTGGGTGCACTTCCTGGGGGGCCTGCTCTGACCAGACTCTTGGTGGTTGGGTTGCATTGTGGGTAATGTAGTGACCAGGTTTTGATAAGAAAGGAGATTGAGTGGAATAAAAAAGATAATTTTTCTGGTTCTGCCACACTGATTTAGTCTGAGAGTCCGACAGTGTTATAGTGAGATGATAAATCTGTGGAGCACTCTTGTAAGAATATACAGTATATGTGTGTTTTATCTATTTTTAGATATGTATCAATCTTTTTTGTTGAGACACAGTGTAATGCAGACCTAATATACTTTCTTTTTTAGTAGATTTTGGCCAAATTTATTGTATATTGCATTTCAAGCACAAATGCAAGTCATGTGTTTTACATAAGGGGAAGAAACTTGTTAAAATAACATCTCTACTGATTAATCCAGTTATTTAAGCTTGTTAACTATATGCTGGAAAAATTCTTCACCCTCAAAATATGTTTTCAAACCCTACATTTTTTTTAAAAGTGAGAAATTAATTAGTAGAGTTTATTCACACAATACACATAAAACATGTTTTTCCTCAACAATGACACTTAATTGAAGACATAACTGGACATTTATTAAAGAACAGAAGAGAAGAAGACAGACGTGAGTCTGCAGCATCTGAAAAGAGCAAAACTCTGTTTCTGTTCCTCTGTGACGTGTCCGAATGTCAAGACCGAACACGAGCACCTTGGTCAAAGACACTGAGAAAATCAATCTCTATTCTGTCGGCAGCACGATGACTCCGTTACCATAGAAATAGTCTATTTATATCAAGGACTGTTGGTAGAGCAGTTCTCGTGTGTCATGGAAAGTCCTTGTGAGGACACGACAGAGGAGACAATGTTATAAACTCTTAAAACCTCTGACTGTGTCCACAACGAGGCAAATATGTAAACCTGAGAGGCCACTGTGGGAATAAATCTCACTTTTCATCTGCAGGTGGAAGTTTTCCAAGAATCTTTGCTTTAATTGACACCAAAGGCAAAATTAACTGAGTCATCTGAACATGCTGCAAGAAAACAAGAGGACAACACAGACAAACGGAACAAAACTTCAGGATATGATTTAGAGTTTTTCTTTTTAAATTTGGTTGTAACAGTTGGGGACATACTATTCGATTCACGTGGTCTTCAAGTTATCTCGGCTACACCTCTGATGTTTTATGTGAATCTGGCCAAATATCTGTAAATGACTGAATAGAGGAGAGTTTCAGCCCCCCTGGAAGACAAGAACCATGTTGGTTGGACACTCTGAGACTTAAAAATATTTAAAATATATATTTATAATGTCATTCTTGTTATTATTCTTTGTTTAATTTCTCTTTTGGGATAATTATGCAGTAAGTTTTGGAACTGCTGCCACGATGATGGTTTCAGGGACCTGAACAGGAAGTATAATGTTGCCATTATAGACGATGCATTAGCCTACAGATCGTATGTCAACATCAGCAATATCTTTGTTCAATATTGTAGTGCTATTTATCCTGAAAAACGGCCTGAAAATTCCCCTGTTTACATGTACTCGTTCACAGGTCTGTCTTGACCTATTGATTGATTAATTGCCTGTTGATTTGGGCTTTTTAACATTTTGGCAAATCAGCACCATTATAAAGTATGCTGAATTATTGGTTAGCAGTTGCTGTTTGCAGTGTATACATGTACGTATAGAGAACTATCACTGAAATGCTTTGGTGCTAAAGAAAACTGAAAGGCACAATGATTATTCAGAAACTCCTTTATTAGGGAATTTTCCAGATTTAGGTGTCATACGCTCGATGAATCTAAAGCCTTGAGGTCACTGGGAGGTCTGCACGAACTCTCGGCAGACACACTGTCTCTCTTCTAGACGGCAGATGCAGCTGTCTGTTCCTGTCGGGGAAAACAAGAGGTCGTCCCTGATAGTGTTGTTCTGGCAGCTCAGGTCAGATTTGTGTTCGCCTCGTCTCTCTCGACGGAGCAGACGTAACTGCAATCGGGGATTGGATATCACTAACCCTGAGGAATGGGAGGAAAGGGTTCTAAGCTGCAGTCCCAGATCTTGTACGTTCATACTTTTTGCAGACCAATAGACTAATTCTATATGCTGTAGATGTGTTGGGTCTGTGAAGGCTCAAAGAGAACCACAACTGAAGGGAACATCAGGTGTACTTTCTCTTTTTGAAGAAAGGAGCAAAAGATAAAACTCTACAACGTCCTTGTTCTTCATGACACCAGTGGCCGTTAAGTAAACTGCAGTCAGCCTCCTGTTGCTCGTGCACATGCTCGCACGACGGGCATCAGTCAGAACAGTGAGCTGACATACACGAGACTGAACGTGATGGACATGATGTTGATAGATGAAGACAGTAAAGTTACAGGCTTATGTTTCGGTGGGTGCTGGTCGGTTGTTGACTTTAGTAAAACTCCATTTCTAAGCTAATGTTGCACAGTGTTGGGAGCGGAAAAGAGGCAAAGTGTTTGAGCGTTGCATGCTTTGGATTTTCCTGGAAAAATCATCTTGAGTCCTTTGCATACAAATCAAAGGTCCAAGGGTTGTTATAATCGATCAAGAAAGGTCTAATTTTTTAGGTTATGTTACAACAGTTTATGTTTTTTGCAGTGGACACAGGAGAAAATTCTATCATTTGAAATTATATCCCTGTAAAGTATTAGTCACAGTGAATCTAAAAATACGCGTATCATGACTGTGTTCAGTCATGACAGATTTTTGACAGAAACAGCAGAAATCAGGTGCTACTTTAAAGGGACAGTTCACCCCTAAATCAAAAATACATATTTTGGGCCAGGCTTTTAGTGCCACCACTCAGTTTGTGGTGCTCAGAGTGAAAAAAAACAAACAAACAAACAAAAAAAAAAACATTTGAAAAACCAAACGATGATGATCCACAGACCTTATTAAGAGCAGTTTCATTAAGGGAACCACTTTCTTTCTGCAGTAGAATCTACTTTAGAATCTCCTGGGACAAAATACTTCTTACATGAAACTGGTGACAACAAAGTCTGTGGATCATCTTGAGTAACCGGGTAATGATGTCTGGAATTTTCTGGGTGCTTTGGCCGCTATGAGCCGAGTGCTAACTAGTTCCATTATATTGGAGAGAAGGCAGACATCTCTACAGCTGATGTCCCCAAAACTCTGCAACTCACACCAAAACAGTCTGGATGGATAAATATGTGTTTTTGGTTATGGTGTGAACTGTCACTTTAACTGCCTCCATGAGGACTGTGGCACAGCCGCCGCTGCTGCTGCTGCAACTGCTGACGGTGCTTTCACCTCTTGCAGCATCTTTGCTTCACGCGTCTCCCTTCACAGTTTGCAGACCTCTGCTTCTGCAGGTTGCACATGAACAGCCTGTGTTCGTGTTTTTTCTGATAAGCGACCTCTTGCAGTTGCACCAATAATGAGTGTCCTCTACATTAACACCACCCCCTCCTCCACACTGAGGGGTCAGAGGTCAGGGGTTGCAGCTCGGTGTTCATGCAGCTGCTTGTGATTCAGTACTTTACTCAAGGACGCCTCCGCAGTGTGCAGGGTTCTGACCCTGAGCTCCGCCTCATTAATCACTACACCTCATGCTGCTCAGAGAAAAGGTCGGCGGCTCTGTGAAAACAAGCTCCTGGTAAAAAAAATTTTAAAAAAAACCTCAGACACGCAGCTGTTTACACCTAAAAGCCTCCAGTTTAGTTCGTCCCACTGAAAACACCGTCCGTCCTCTGGATGCTTCCCTTTATGTACAGACACAATATGCACAAATGTAACACACACACACAGCCGTAGCATTTTACTCAGAGACTCAATGAATGTACAAATTAATGCTGTAACCCGGGAGGTGGCGCCATCGCAGCAGTGTCACGCAATATCTCACGATAGCATCTGTCGCTCACGCGGTTCACGGTGTAAACAGTCACATGATTTCAGTGCAGTCGCCTTGGAAACACTATTGTACAAACATTCCTGCTCTTTTTTCTTTTTATTCTGTCTCGAACGTACAGAGTTGATAGATGTGTATTTAACGGGATGAAGCGATATTTCACTCAGGTGGAACATTTTTAAGTGAAGTCCAAACACTCATGAGCTGTCGGCTTCCACTGACTGAGGAATCTGTCACCATGATCAGGTGTTTTAATTTGTGTTAAAGGGGCAACAAATGATCAGAGACCTTTATGGACCTTTAATGATAACCAGTAACAACTGCAACAGCGCTTACAGAACTTTTTCCTCCTAAAAATGCCTCTTGATACAATCCTCCAGCCCAGTTCTCGTTACGTTCAATCAGATCCATGAATTGTAAGATGAGCAGCCCGTCCTCACTAGAAAACCGCTATATAGGTCGTCTGTGCAAGCAGCTTATTATGACCCATATTTATGTTTTTGGGAAAGGAGGTTGCACTTCGACAATGGGATTCTCAGTGGAGCGCTGAACCCAAAATCCAGTGAGCATATTCCAGAAAAACCCTGAAAAGGTAGAACATCTCAAATCTTCAAGTCGAGGAGGACAAAATACTCACATTTATTCATTTATTTGTGCATTTACATTGTGCTAAATGAATAAGTGTGTGTGGTCTCATCTGCTCCTGTGTCCCGGTGAATGTCGGCGATACAAAGTCAGCCTCCGCTCCCTTTACAACAAAGAAATTCAACAATACATGTGCTGTTTGAGGTCACGTCGTCCATGTGTCAGCAGGAACATTTTTAGCCTTCAAAATAAAAGCACGAACAAGAAAGTGACAGATGCCTCAAGGCCGCCTGTGTTCGCAGCTGAGTGTTCATGAATTTACATGTAAAACAGAAAAAAAGAAGAATGAAATTATTCCATCCAGGTGAAATATCGTTTTTAAGAAACCAGAATGAAATGATGCATATTTAAAGTCTATGAGAGATGTATGAAAAGAATATAACGTGGCCTGAGAAAGAAGTTGTGTCTCTATTTGTGAATCAAAGATGTGAATCTTTTGCAATCAATATATATGACAATGAAAGTAATATTTAGCACAGAAAATTATGGAATTTAAAGGGATATATCACTTGTATTTTAAAGTGGTTTTTCTACATCAGTCAGCTGGTGGAAATGTTTATAGTTTACAGAGTTTGATAAGGAAACTGATTTCCACTCAGTAGCAGAGAGAAGAAAATTATTATCTGCAGTTATTTGATTTGATGTATAATGACAACTGTGATATTACTTTAGAAAAAGTGAAATATCCCTTTGATCTGGGTGAAAACCAGGGTCTCTAAACTGTTAGGAAGCAGACGGGGTTGTATGAAACATATTTCATTTTTTATTTTGTATCCAGGGTATTGACATGTGTAAAGATGGACGATAAAAGTAAAGCCGAAACATCTGGATCGCCCCCCTGGTGGCTGGCTGCAGCACAGGTCATTAACCCCGCCTCCTCCATGTTAGCAGATGGGACATGAACCAAATTTTTAAAAAAGCACACATCAAATAAATTTTCCCCAAACAGTTTCTGTCATTTTAGGAAGTTCTGATCACGCTGATGTTTGATCAAGTGTTAATTTTTCTGATCAGTTTGATTTTTAATTGACAGCTGAGCTGTGCTGAGACTGAGTCGGCCGGGCGTAGACTCTGCAGACGTCACCAGCACAAAATGGCTGCGGAATATTTTGGCTTCATGTTTATATGGCGGGAGGAAGTGGAGACACATCGTCCATCTTTATATACAGTCTCAGATCAAGAGCTTTTTAACTGTTTATTGTTTCGATAAGGAAAACTCAAGCAGATTGTTTGCTTTTTCTTCCAGTTTTTCTCTTCGCATTCTGTGCAAACATGCAAATGCTGAAGGCGTGAAATCTGAGCAAAAATCTGTCTGTCAAAGGTCACCAAACCCTGTTCACACTGGACCTCTAGAAAGGTTTAATACTCGCAAAGGTCTGTGATCTTAATCCCACGTGAATTTGCCATGTCCGTAGTTTGTAAAATAAAAAAATAAATAATTTAAATGTGATATAGCCGATCTCTTAGCACAGCTGTTGATTATTGTTCAACATATTATGAGCCACGATCAAATTTCACACTTTTTCAGTTATCTGGTAAGAGAAAACAGATCCTGAAATCTAAAAAAATTAAAGTGACAGGCCTACTGATTTGTACAGGACTAATATTAACACCTGACCTCTGTGTTTGGAGTTTTTATTTTTTAAGTACAGCTACAGAACATCTGTTACTTCATTTAAATGAGCTGCAGATGTGTAGGGGAGACCGGGGGTAATTGTAACACACCATCAGACACAAACTAAAGCGACGACACTCTGCGCATCCTCAGTAGGATCGTCTCACCTCAACACAACAAAAAAATATTTTGAGGTATAAAAGTCACTTTTTCGGTGATCAGAATTTTTCTTCTGCTGTCTTGAGTTTTTAAAGACCGAAAATTTAAACTTGCAACAACTTACAAGCTCTTTGTTTGTCGGTGTTGACACATGTTTCCTGTTAGAAAATGAACATATTTCACTTCATTTAACTGTAAAATTACTTTTAACTCAGTTCAAATAATTAAAATCTAGTTACCACTAGAATAGTTGTCTGTTCTTCCGCAAAAAAATAAACTTTGCGTTGATATGATGCCCAACATCTGAAAGAATTTGAACCATATAAAAGTAACATTATTAGATGCTACAGGAGTAATGTGATTACTTTACCCATGCTCTCCCCTACTCATGCTTGTAACACATGCAGAAAGTTGGCAAAAACACTCTAAACTATATTTAATGTGGCTCCTGAAGAACTGTGATGTTACACAGAGTCTTGGCATCATATTTGGGGGATAATGTCAGTAAATTCAAATAAAATACCAATTTATCTGATGCAAATATGCTGATGAAACACAGACTTGGGATGGTAATTTCTATAACACGTTAGGTCCTCTGGTAATTCTAGTCCTGTACAAATACTGGAGCATTTCTTTGGTGAAAATTTGGACAATGTTGAACCTTAAATATCGTTTGATTCAGAAGCCCTTTCTGTCGTCCAGCTGTGATCAGATCACCTGCCAAACTAGATGTAAGTTGATCTGGTTCAGTGTGAAGCAGCACTTTTACACAAGAACAACAACAACAAAATGCCTCTGCAGCATGTTAAACAATTTCTGTACAGAACTGTTTATCTGGAATTTATCGAAGCCATGTTTTAAGGATGACTTTCAAAGATTTTTTACTTTTTGTGGCACGTCACAAATAATCTGAATATTCGACGTTATTACAAGATCAATTCCACAAAGAGTGAAGAACTTCTCTGTTCATTTCTGTATTTCAGCCACTAATGAATAAACATCCCTCTGCAAATATTTTATCTGATAACAGAACAATCGAAGTCTAACTGAAACCGTTTCATCTGCACAGACCCCTGGTTGGTGTATTTTACGAAGAGCACAGTTAACTTGTGTACAGTGTGTAACTGCAGTATGTTGTTAAAATCATAGCATATCATAATCGGACAAGTGATTATTTGTGACGATTTTTCATTACCATTTTACAGTTTCTAAACCTCGCTCCCCTTAAAAGCTAAAAGTCTGATTTAACCTCGAATGTTGGGAGTTTTAAATGTTCTATAACTTTAAGAAATATGTATATTCTGACTCTAGAAATGGATCCAGTGAATATGATTTGGAGAAACGGGCCCCACTCATGATTTAAACGTCGCTGCTTTGTGTGCTTCAGGAGGCCAGTGATTCTGCATGTTATTTAGTGTGTGACGCTGTAAAGGTCCGATGCCTTGTTCCTGTACATACTGAGGAGCTGTATACTGTGTGTAACGACGAAGCTGATTTTTAAGTATGATTTTGTTAACGTGACCAATAAACTTTCTGTTTTGCTGTTGTTTTTAATCCAGGGTGTTCTCGACTGCTCTCTGGTCCTTTCTCTGTTTTAAACTTCAGCTGAGAACTAATCTGCATTTAATCGGGTTCAGCAGGTGAGAAAAACATCTGGATCTGCAGCTGGGGTCAGGCAGCAGGGCAGCCTGGTGGTTGGTGTGAACATCCGGCCACAAAGAGGCTGCAGGCTCAATACCTCCATGTTTCCTGTTAAAGTGCTTTGTGGGAAAGAAACCTGCTGACTGCTTTCATTTGACTGTATGAGATGAGATGAGATGAGATGAGATGAGATGAGATGAGATAAGATAAAGAATAAAAATAGATTATAGATTAGAAGAAAACTACACATACGACTATGTACATCTTTATGTGGGAAAAAGTATATGGCTGTATGGACAGATATATGGAATAATAACTGCAGATTAATCGCACACGTGGTAAATACACACATGGTGTGAAACATTGTGTTACAATAAAAAATATAAATAACGTTGCCATGTGAATGGATAATTAATTATAATTTGGATTGCACTGAGTACAAACAGCAAAGATTCACAAGATGATTCACAGCATGAAGATATTATTGCACAGAAGATGATTTAACAGTGAAAAATAAGAATATTGCACAGGATAATTGCAAAATATGAGGAAGTTATAACGGCATATATAATAAGCATATGTGATGTGCAGCAATAGAGTAAGAGAATATCTATAAATATGAGTAAATGCGCTATACGACCTCCTCGTTGAGATTGTACAAACTGACACCATGTTTCTATTTTTCAACTTTCATCGTCCGCCTGTAACTTTCTGGATTTTATCATGATTATTTCCTGTTTTATTTTGAAGTACTTATCTCTTTTGTCACTGCAGTTTCCTGCGTTTTCCCGCCCTTCATCAGCCACACCTGCTGCCAATTACTCACCTGCCCCTGATTATCCCCATAGGCATCCCTGTTCATATACACTCACCTGTTCCTCGTGCCTGCTGGCAGATTGTCTTTGTTCCCTTGTGTTCATAACCTTCTAGTGATCTCTATGTGTTTGATTCTCTGGATTTTATGGACTTTGCTTGTTTTTTCCCCTGATTTAAGGGTTTTTACCTGTGCCCTGCCTGTTTTGTTTGCTAGCATGCTAGTTTACAAGCATGTTTGCATGTTAGCAGCTCTGTGAGTTCAACGTAAATTTGAATTTAGATTTGTTGACAAGTCTAAAAGCAAGAAAACAGTAAAAATTAAGCGCTATTTATTAAAGCTGACCTTTAAAACATCGTCCAAACAAATACTGAATGTATTTAAGATCCCTTTGAAACAATTTGTCACATTCTTCAACGACCAAATCATATTTTAAATGCCACCATTGTTTTTTTTTTTTGTGGTCGTGCTCCAGTCTGCATGAGATAATTTTGTGCCGTGGCATCATGTATTTGAGCTCAGTATCTTATTCCATTAAACGTCACAAGCCTTTGCCTTCAGCAGAGCGAGCAGGATCACACAGCGTCTGCTGGCAAACAATGTCATAATGGTTTTGCAGAGCGTGGCTAACGGTAGCAGAGCTAGCAGCTAGCCTGCGGGATGGGTTAAATGCAGAGAATTAATGTGACTGTATAACTGCACTCTGCATGATTGTATGATCATAATAACTCTGAACCAAATTTCAGGACAATCCATCCAATAGTTGATGAGATATTTCATTCAAAGCCACAACGTCGACCTCACGGTGGCGCGAGAGGAGAACCCAGTGATTCACCAAAGTTTTTAGGATTCATCCTCTCAGGAGCATGAATCTTGGTGCAAAATCTTGGTGTTTATTGAATAGTTGTAGATAGTTGAGATATTTCAGTGCTGCTAGCATAGCTGATAATAATGAAATAGATGATGGCTGCATGTCTCAGATGTTCTAGAAGCTCCTCGTTAGCTGGAGCAGGTTATTTAATCAGAATCTACATCATCAGCATTTCCATTAGTCCATGTTGTTGATCTTGGTGACGTTACATAATTCACGTTTACGTCCTTTCCTCATGGGGCTCTGGGTGTAGCATTAGTGTAAACTGAGGTGACTTCAGTCCCACACTGAGACGTGATTGGTCGAGTGATGTCACCGTAGGCAGACGTCCTGTAACTGACCTCGAACCAGTCAAACCTCGGGCGTGTCCGTGTCTCAGCTGCAGAGCGGACGAGTCTCATGTGGCGAGTCGACAAGAGATTTATTATCTGAGACCTGCTGCCACTTTTGTCTGTGTGAGTGTGTGTGTGTGAGAGTGTGTGTGTGACTGTAAAAGAACTTGTCATGGCCGCCTGTCTTACACTGTTTTCACTGTTTTTGTTCTTTTTGTGTGTGTGTGGGGGTTAGTTCCTCTTCACTGCTGGGTTTTAAGTTAGTTTGTGGAGTTAATCCATGACAACATTAAAGTGTGTTTGAGGATAACAATAATCCAGCTGGGCCTAAAACACACACATACACACAAACACACACACACACACACACACACAGCTGGAGGATAATACAGGTAGCCTTCTCTCCATCTGTCAGATCCATCTGTCAGTCTTCTCTCTTTTAGTCTTGTCTCAGTGTTTCTCTGCCAGTCTGTCGGCTTGTTTTGTGTTGTTTTTTTCCCCCCTCCTGTTTTCTCTGCTTCCTCTTTCTGCTTTCCTTTTTTTCTTTATTTAATCTTCTCTGTCTTTGTTTTTTTTTTCTTTTTAGGATGTAAAAAAAAATCAAAGTTTTGACATTTTAGAAACCATGGATTGAATCAAGGACCCTTGTTGCTATGGTTACCATTCATCACTGCAACTTGTGGCTAATACACAGCTGCCGCTGTGCAGTGGCTGAGCAACTAGTTATCAGAGTGATCAGCTTCAGCAACAACCTGGCAACACCACTGCATTAACATTAAGTCTCTGAACACTAACCACTGCAGGACTGCATTTAATTTAGTTAACTAATTTTCATCTGTAGTCCCTGGTGAGGATGCATCTGAATCAGAATACATTGTTCCTGAAAGCACATAAGCAAATAATGCAACACAGACATACACTGAAAAATCACCACCTGGATTTAACTAAGCAAATAGGTAAGAGCCTCCATCGGATAATTACTGCAGTTATTTAACCCTAACCGATGTAGTGAGCAGCTGTCAGAAGACAGAACCTGAGGTCGTGGAAAAGATGTTCCTCTGTTTCAGAAGAGTCAAATTATTGTCCTGCATCAAGCAAAGAAAACAACTAAGGAGACTGATGAAACTACTAAAACTGGGTTAAGAACTGTCCAACACATTATTAAAACCTGGAAGGATAGTGGTGAACCATCATCTTCAAGGAAGAAATGTGGTCAGACAAAAATCTTGAATGATCGTGATCAGAGATCATTTAAACATTTGGTGAAGTCAAATCATGAAAATTCAAGAGTAGAACTCACGGCTGTGTTTAATAGTGAAAGTAAGAACATTTCCACACACACAATGTGAAGAGAACTCAAAGGATTTGGGACTAAACAGCTGAGTAGCCTTAAGAAAACCACTCATCAGTGAGGCTGATCAGGAAAAAAGGTTTCAGTTTGTTATGGAGCATAAAGATTGAACTCTGGAGCAATGAGATGAGTCCAGATTTACCCTGTTCCAGAGTGATGGGGGCATCAGGGTAAGAAGAGGGGTGGATGAAGTGATGCTCCCATCATGCCTTGTGCCTACTGTACAAGCCTGTGGGGGCAGTGTTCTGATCTGGGGCTGCTTCAGTTGTTCAGGTCGAGGTTCAGCAACGTTATGTGTCCAAAAAACTGAGGTCAACCTGAATATACTGAATGAGCAGGTTTTTACATCAGTGGATTTTTTTCTTCCCTGATGACACGAACATATTCCAAGATGACAATGACAGGATTCATCAGGCTCAGATTGTGAAAGAGTGGTTCAGGGAGCATGAGACGTCATTTTCACACATGGATTAGAGTCCAGACCTGAACCCCACTGAGAATCTTTGGGATGTGCTGGAGGAGACTTTACGCAGCGGTCCGACTCTCCCATCGTCAATACAAGATCTTGGTGAAAAATTAACGCAGCTCTGGACAGAAATAAATGTTGTGACACTGCATAAATTTATTGAAATGATGGTGAATGTGTGCTGTGATCAAAGCTAAAGACGGTCCAACCATCTCTTCTGTTTTAAAAACTGCTCATTATCAACCGGAAGAAGTCAGCTCCATGACGACCTCAGCCTTGGTCACATCTACTTTAATCAATCACTGATTTTAATGCACCAACATTGTTCCCTTCAGCTGAACGGTATGTTTATACACCCTCCAGTGGCTTCAAACAGCTCATAAAACTTAGTTTACTTAGAAATAAAGTGATAGATATGAATGTGCAATGAATATTAGGTTAGAAAATAAAACATTTACCTGATTTAAC
>JAJHUR010083906.1:0-12301 GCA_027495735.1 Lutjanus campechanus | reverse complement strand
CCGGTACCTCCGCCTCATCTGCCGGCTCGTCTGGGTTCGACTCTTCCGCCTGGCAACGACTCCTCTGCGGCTCGCCGCTCAGCGACTCCCCTGCACCGCCGGCGGACCTCTCGGGCTGCAGGAACCAGGACTCGACGGCTTCAGCCACAGTAAGCCTTTCTCTGTTTCTCCCGGCCGCTGAAGGACAGTGTTTTACGGGTTCGAGGGTGCACGTTCCCCTCCTCGGACCTGCGGCCGGGTTGAATCCTGCTCGGCTTTCTTGCCAGACAATCAGAGACTTTGCCCGGGCCTACAGCCTGAAGAACGAACTAAATGCTAAGCTAATTCCACTGTTTAAACTCTTGTCTGGTCGCTGTGAAAATAAAAGTCATTACCAACTGTTCCTGAGGTCTGAAGTGTTGCATTTGGGTCCAAAACACATCCGTCACAAAAAGTGTAGAAATAGCGGTCAGGCAATTGCCACACATATTTGATCTCCGCCAATTGATGAAAACATTTATAGTGAGTTCACACACAAGACATGCACTGTCTCTGTGTCATTGTGCCTGTAGTTGAATACAATCTCATATTTATACTAAGCAGCTGAGCCCAGTATGGTGCTTATGTTCTACAACTCATGCAAGATGGCAAAAAAACTAGGTTTTTTTGGTCTCGGTCTCGGTCTCGGTCTTGAGCTGAACTAGTCTTGGTCTTGACTTGGTCTGTCTTGGTCTTGGTCTTGGTCTTGTCTTGGTCTTGATACTCTCTGGTCTTGGTAGTGTCTTGGTCTCGGTTTAGGCGGTCTTGACTACAAGTCTATTCTGTGGCACATCAAAAACTGGCAGAAATCATTATGGATGCACGATGGCTCAAGGCTATCCCAAAATATCTGCATTTCAGGTGTGTAACGCTACACTTTTGTGTTGCCTGCTGTTTTGCTCTACACTGCACTTCTGTACCCTTGTTAAATATATGTTGCCTCATAGTTTCCTTTTATTTATTTTTCCCTAGATCAACTGCAGAACTGGAGTCATTCCATAATCATATCTTGATGTACGCCAGCAAACGCTTCAGCTTCACTCCCCCTGTATACAGTGCACGAGTGTTGCTTGCTGGGCTGGACTACAACCACCACATCAACAGGGCACCCAAAAGAAAGGAAGATGGCTCGCTTCAGTAAGAAGCTCAGTCATTCTATGTCTGACAGTGTTTTAGGTGTCTAGGAATGATGTTTATACTGCAATTTTTTCAGACTTGGGGTTCATACCAAAAATTGTCACAACTATAAAAAAAGGTGCTTGCTTTAGCACTATCATGTATTACCATACTGCTGTTTGTGTTTGGAGACAGAGATGCATTTTTTTTATTTTATCACAGAAGTAATCATTAACTGTTATCAGTAATAAAAGGTGTTGTGTGTCATTACAGGTATGGGAAGGTGTACAATAAAAAGTCACGAAAATGGCGCTTGCAAACCCTAAAGGAGGAGAAGGACTACAGCTACATCCGTGACCTCCAAGTGTCTATTCTGCTGAGGAAACTGTCATCTGATGCAGGCTTGCCACTGAAAAGAAAATCAAGGCCTGGTGATCCAAGACACCTTGGACAACTTTCAGATGTGCCTGCACCAACCACAGAAGAACTCCTGAAGACACAGGTCAGCAGAGGAATAGGTGAGGCTTGGTTTGAGTCTTTAGAAAAAAAAAAAAAGAATGTTGCATGTTATGGTCTTCTCAGCTGTCCACTAACAATGGCATAAGACTAATAGTGGGTTTGTGTTTATTATTTTTAAGGACACTCCCAGACACAGAAATAATGTCACATCATCCTCAGCAACTCCCCAGCCCCTTCGCTAAAATCGTCAGCCCTGCTCCTCAGCCAGGGACCATGCTCTGCCCAGCACTCCCGTGGATTCCTTTCTGGACCTGCTCAGCTCAACCTGGTCTGCTCCCCACAGCATTTCCCCCTGCACGGCCCAAAATCCAGCCCTTCTCAGCTCTCCTTCAGCCTTTTCCTCAGTGATTCCACAAAATAAATAATATATCATTTCATTTAGTCATGACTCCTTGTCTCTTTGTTTCACAATTGGACAGCACATTACCTGGTAACTAGCAGTAGGTAATAACTGAAGATTGACTCTCCACTTAGTGATCATGTTACACTGTGTACAATTTTCAAATATGTTTGTGGATATTTTCCTTATTTATAGTGATATTGTGATTATTCTGTTTTATAGTGATATTAGCCATACATTAATATATTATAGATCTATTGATAAATTATACCCATACTGGAGTATTTTTACTATGTACAGTGATAAATGGGCCTTTTAGATGGTGGTCTTGTAAAAATGTTCTTATACAGGTGTCATTTTCTATATTTATTACAAATTTTAAACAAACAAATTAAAAAGTAGAATACAACAAAATGAGTAAGATACAACAAAATAGTCTACACTCTGCTCGGAATGTAGCCTGTATACTGGCCCTGAGGATCTGGGTATCGGTCGCGAACCCTCCAAACACAGCAGCTTGGTATCACAACTTGGTTTCCTTGACCAAGCGCTCCATATTGCCATACAACAAATTGTCTATAGGCTGCATGGCGGAACTGCCGGTGGCTCTCCCCAGGGTTTGGTAGGTCATGCACAGCCCTGATGTCATTCCAGATCCTCCTGGCCAGTCTAAGGACTCCTTCCTCCAAAATGTAGAGGTCCATGTGGGGTAACATAGAAACGCAGTTGTTGGGGGCTTGGTTGCAGCACTTTCTCTCTATGTTGGAGGGCATCTCCCGGCATTTTTGGCATATGCACCAGATTGGCTGACCCTGGACAGCTTGGGTATTGGCAGTAGGGTCCCCCAGTGATGATGACATTAAATCAAACATCATGCTTGGGTCCCTTATTAAACAGCGCTGCAGCAGCTGATGAGACTGTTCAAGGTCCAGGCTTTGAATTCGCTCCTAAAATTAGAAAAATTATTTCAAAATTTCATCAGTTTTCCAAAATAAAATGTTATTTTTACCATATGCAATTGTTTCATATAGTGTCACTCCATAAGCTATGCTGCTTTTATACTGATGTAATATGTGGCTTATTTCACAGGATATGCTTAATTATGTAGTGAGTTGATAAAAGAATACAAGCAAGCAAGGCGACATACTTGCTCCGCACCGAGTCTTCGAGCTTGCAGCATCTGCACACGCTGTAGGTCGTCAGGTTCCAGGCTAGTCGTGGCACTCGGACCTCTGCCTCGACCTCTGTCTGCTAACCCACCCTCTTCCACATCCTCGCCCGCGAGGAGCAGAGCTACACCATGATAGTAATGACACATCAATAACATAAATGTTACCTTGCAAATTTGACATAAAATATTTTATTTGCAGCGGGAGATATACATCAGTTTATTAGTGGGGATGCTATTCTTACACAACAGTAACAAGACAATGCAACACATAGTTTTAATCTAAATGACATGAGAGATAAGGCATAAAGTTGTGTTGTTTTCTTCATGGTATTTTTAAAAATTGCAATAAACTGCATATATGTATCATTGTATCTTTTAGCAACAATGCTATCATAGGCTAAGCTTTGCATTTGATAAGTTTGGCTTTAGCAGCTCTTTATATGACAGGCGTATTATCACCTTTGCTACAATACTACTAAAACTCGTCACATATAGGCCTACTTTCAAAGCAATACGGCTACCCCTCGCCAACTTACTCTCGAGCATTGGACGGTCCTGCCTCCGCCATATTGGTCAGCTACGCAGTTTCTACGGCCGTTTCCATGGCAATGCGCGTCCATAAACTTCGGGGGTGGATCCCGGGGTGGAGTGTGAAGGTAGGGGTGGGTCTGTATTAGGTCACACTTCAAACATCAACAACCTCTCTACTCGTTTTCTCCCACATCGCTGACTACACCTTTAAGTGATCATGTTACTTAATGTGCACTGTCCCTTCTTAAATAAAATAAACATAAACATAACTGAGTATGACACTACTGAAAATGCCACTGCCTTTCCTGAACCATGTACCACAGAGACCGAGGTGTGGATACCATTGGAAGGGGATGAGGGAGCCATGACAACAAGCGCACCCAACCTTGGCACCTCAGACCCCAAAATATGGAGGGAAAATGCACAGAAAGAAATTATTCTCCCATAGAAAATGTGACATGTCTTCTGCTCTCCATGTTGCCTCCTGGTGAAGTTGAGCCACTCTGTCCTGAAAACAGGTCATGTCTCCCATAATGATGCTAAACTTGACATGGCACATTCACATGAGTCATCAAGAGAGATGGATCAGGAAATTAAGCACTCAAATAGACAAAGGACAAGACCAAAAAGACTCTATTATGCAGAGCTCAGAGATCCCTTGATAGAAGTAGTTCAGTCACTTTTCCAGGGTCTCAGTGGTGCATTTGTGAAGTCATTAAATAGTGTCAATCCAGTATGTGATAATGAAACCATCACTACCCCTGTTGTCCCACTAACAAAACAGCTCCCAAGAGGGAGCACAGGGACATGCCTCCATTCACAGGGGAGGGTTTAACCCTGTCAGCATAGATGGCTACTTGAAGGTGTCTATTAATCAGAATGCAGAAAAGAAAATCTGTTTAAGTGTCAGAAAGAAAGGTGTTTATTCCTAAGTGTCTGAAAGAAATTAATGTAATGTTGACTAAACTAATAGGCAGGAAGATGTTATTTTGAAAATCCATGAAGTGAAAGGTGAGTTACTTTTGCCCCCATGGGTGCGCTGTGAGGTTGTGAGATGAGGGAAACAACGTGAAACTGAAAGTAGACTTCCATCCTCTGACCCAGAAAAGCTGATGCTTTCTCGCATTGGAATTTTGTCTGAAAAAAATCTTGATATTCCAACTGGGATACAAACTGGGATACATATTTGTTTGTTGTTTTCTTAATTTTCCGTGAGTTTTCTTTATTTCAGGGGTCTGTTTCACAAAGCAGGTTCAACAAACTCTGAGTGTAACCCTGAACTCTGAGTTGATCTACTCTGAGATAAGAAACTCTGAGTTTTCGGTTCCAGAACCGCTGATTTGAGTTGGTTTAATCAACTCGGAGTAGTTTCACCTGGAGTTACGTGCGTGCACCACAACAATAAAAAGCCAGCATCAATGGAGCCCCGATTCGACGAGTCACCATGGCAACGGGGAAGCGGAGGGCGGTGTTTTTCACCCCAGTTGAATTGGAAATCTTAATGCGCTCATATGGTGAGTTTAACACGTTTTTAGAAAAAAGTGCAACACCGCTGCAACTGCAAAAGAGAGGGAGACGGCGTGGGAGAACATTGCTGCCCGGGTCAGTGCACATGTTTAAATGTAGTCCTGCAATCACAATAATATTACAGGGGAAAACTGTTTGAATGGTAGCCTATTAAGTTATTTCATTTAGGTGCAATCCTGTGGAACTCCTCCTTGATGGCTCTGACAGGTTTATGTCCAGGGAAAACGACAAAGATGGGTAAAAGCCTCGGCTTCGGCCTATTCCTTATTCGGTTACAGAGTTTGTTAAAAAAAATTGTGAGAAAATGTTTAGTGCAAACATGTATAATAATAATTCTTAGCTGACTGCACACAATTCAAGTTTTGTACTGTAGATTGTAACCGAAATAAACCATAAATTAATTAATTAATTCATTCATTCATTCATTCATTCATTCATTCAAAAGCCGTTTCAGGGCCAGGCGCACTTTTCTGACCACCCTGCATACAGTTGCCTTACTTAAATACTCTGCATCTCAGACATTATACAAAAAACTTCCATTTGCAAAGAACCGCAGCGCAACACACAATATCTGATGGGATGTGAGAGCATGGCTGCGGTTGGAAATGTTGCAAATGTAAAGATGGATTAGGTTGTGTATGTAGATTATGGACTGTGACGTGAAACGGTACCGCTCAAAAAGATAATATCTGAACATCTACGTGTGGTCTGATAACAATCTCCCGACGAATATTTATTTCTCTGCGCAGTAATGCTGCTCCTTCATCCACTGGATCGTTAAGAACGAGGCTAAACTCGCCTGCTGACTGAATGAATGAATGAGGAAATCAACTAGCGTGTGTGGCTGAAAGAGGGCGGAGACAGAGAGAAACTCAGGGTTAATTGAGAAAAACCTGGTCCCGACCAGGTTAGATTCATAGAGTCTGTTACTGCAGTAACTGACCGAGAGCTTGAGTTACCTCTCTTTGTGAAACAGGCTAGAGTTACCCCTCTTTCTCTGGTTTGAGTTACCTCCCTTTCTGAAACGGATAACTCAGAGTTTCCCTCATTTCAGGGTTAACAGACTCAGAGTTTTCACTAAACCTGCTTTGTGAAACGGACCCCAGGAGCAGAGAGCCATACTGGTGAGAGGCTAGGCACCCGTGGTGAGTTCTCTTCACTTTTGTGTGTGCACTGGGACACCACAGACTGCACCATTTTTCTGTTTGAGGATTGCTGTGTTGTTTGCTGTGCCCACTTGAGGTGAATAGTGGTAGCACTCCTAGGCACTCCTCTGAGTAGTCTGCCTCTCCCAAGTGGCCTCAGCTCAGTTTCTTAGTTTATTTAGTTTTGCTTAGGTTGGGCTGAGTTTTTAACTATTGTATTGTCCATTTTGTTTAGAATTGATATAAATGCCTTTTTAAACATATATTGTGATAAAGTAATTTTATCTACCGTTATTTTTGGTCATCTCTTGTTTATTAATAACTTTCTTTTTCAGCAGCTCCAGCCCCTGCTATTTGCTTTGATTATTTTTGCTTATCATCAATAAAAGTTTGTTTTAACTGAGTACACGTCTCAGCTTGTTTGTCAGTAACGAACCTGTGTGCCTTACCATCTACCCTATACCCAATATTCAAGGTGCTTTGAGTACTTACTGGGGTGAAATTCCCCAGGTGGCGTTGTTTGGCATGTTCTCTATTCTTCCCTTATGTCACAATAAGTCCATACCTACATATGCACTCCACCCCTCGCCTACACATGTATAGACAAAACTTCAAGGACTAATATCAACTTGCCAAGCACCCATGCTGAAAGAGTAGAGCTTAAAGAGTTTGATATCTGAGTATGCTCTTCTCGATATGGCGTACACATAATCCTCACAAAAGGGACTACACTTTTTACTCACTCTTTCTCAAGGATAGATTATATTTTTCTCTTCTAAAATTAAACATGGTTTCTAAGGCAGAAATTGTTTACATGTCACTATCAAACCACCATGCAAATTTATGTATAAGTTGTAATACAATTCCTAAGCATGCAGCGCAAGATTTAATACATCTCTTTTTCTACCTCTTGTGATCAATTTAGAGAAGTGCTAAAGCAATTTTTACAAATAAAGATTCACTCTCAGATGTTAGGATTTTGTGGGATGCCGTTAAGGGATTTATAAGAAATAACTCAATATCTTTTGCATCTAGCCAAAACAGAGCCCAATCAAAAGAGATCACCAATTTGGAGCATGCTCTTGTATCGCTATCTTGCCAACATTATGATTCTTTTTCAGCTAAACGAGAAAAAGAAATATCTTTGGTTAAATTAAAGTTAAATGTATCCTTGGAAAGAGGTCAGAGTTTTTAATTCATAGAGCAAGGCAATCTCGTTACCATGACAGTAGTAAACCTAGTTTTCTACTTGCCAGTAAATTGTGTAATAATAATCGTCTAGCGGTAATACCTTGAATCCAGGCAGAGGATAGTTCCCTCTTGCATGATCTCCTATTGATTAATCAACAATTTGAAAAATTTTATCAAAAACTGTATAAAAGTGAAACAAATTACACTTTAGAAAATACTAGTTTTTTTTTTCCAAGTATTAGCTCTACCAAGCCTTTCAACTGAGGAGATAAACACTCTAGATACAAAAATAACCTTAGATGAACTATTCCAGTCTCTAAAACAAATGAAAAAATGCAAATTGTCTGGGCTGGATGGTATACCACCAGAATTTTATCATACATTCTGGCAAGACCTTGGTCCTTTAATGCCTGACATGTTTCATATAGCGCTTCAGGAGGAATCATTCAGTAGAGATGTCAATACTCTCATTATATCTCTCTTGTGTAAACCAGGTAAAGATCCCACACGTTGCACAAGCTATAGGCCAATATCATTGTTAAATTCTGACATAAAATTGTTTGCCAAAACTCTAGCCCTTAGATTAGACCCAATTATTTCTAAACCAGTTCATTCAGATCAAACTGGCTTTGTAAAAAATAGATTAGCAGCAGACAATATTAGAAGATTGTTACATGTTATTTTCTCTGCTTCTAATTCCACTTCATTGCCTGCTGTAATATCCATTGATGCCGAAAAAGCATTTAATCGCTTGGAATGGAACTGACAATTAGCACAGGATCTCGCCAAGGATGCCCTCTTTCGCCACTTCTATTTACCTTATCATTAGAACTGTTGGCACAGAAAATCTGGCAGTCACAGAATTTTGCCGATTACGATTACGTTTGGAATTTATGTAATTTAATTTCAATGTATGCGGATGATATTTTACTCTATCTGTGTAATGTAATGTAGTGGTATAATTCTCCGGCCTGTACAATTCTCCGGCCTGTACATCTGAGTCTCTTCAGCCTGTTCATCCTGTGTCTCTGTGAGCCATCCTGCGTGGGATGGGCCCCTGTCCAGGGCCGGGGCTGACTGGGACTCAGGCTGGCTGATGGGGACTCAGGCAGTTAGATGTTGGAGTGTGTAGTAGGTAAAGTTCAATGGCAGGTCATGTATGAAGACAGATGTAGAAGGGAGAAAAGGGTGTAATAGATGTTTTTTCCCCCAAAGTGATGGCTGATCAGCACGGACGTGGGGGTGACAGAGGCTGATTGGCATGATGGGTGTGGAAAGTACCTAGGACAATGGCTGATCATATACAAATATATGAGAAGAAGGAGGAGATACTTCAAAGCCTCCAAACAGTATAAAATAAGAGGCATTGAGCTATATTCTTCAGTTCAATCCCGGGATTGGCTCAAGTTTGTTGATTTTTCCCGCACCAGAGAAATCAATAAACTTCTTATAACAGAGGCTGTTTTCCAGTGATTTTTTCAGTGAGTTTATCAAGGTGTAGTGATCTTGAGCCAGATCACTCTGGCATAATTTTATAGACTGATTTGTTACAACACTAACAAATGATCTTCCACATGTTATGGAGATTTTTACAGCATTTAGTGCATTTTCAGGCTATAAAATAAACTTGAATAAATGTGCACTCTTACCTTTAAGTAATCTATCAGATTATTCAGAATTGCAAACAGAAATTCCAAAAGTCTCCACATTTAAATACCGAAGAAGAAGAAGAAAAAGAAGAAGAAGAAGAAGAAGGCAGTCCGAAGAGGCAAGATGGCGCCAGGGTGCTCGGCTGGCCCTCTGTCGCTCTGCTTTGTGTTTGCTGTATGTTTAGTGTTTTACCTGTTCTGTCTCTCCTCACCTATGATCGCCAGACTCTACTTGAGATTAGAAGCTTCTCCGATCAGCTCAAATATGATCCATTGGTGAACTTTTCTCCACGCCTCGAAGAAATCCCTGCATTCCTGAGGCGTCCTCCACTCCACCCTGCCCGTCAGAGACGCCAGAGAAGACGGGGTAAACGAGGAGGCCTCCGAGTCAGGCTGGAGGCTCACCTAGGGTCTGTTCGTATGTTGGATTATGGCATTAATCAGTATTTTCTAGATGTTTCCTCTGCCCTGCACTCCTGGAGGGTTAGAGCCCAATGGATCCGGCTAGCGGCTCTGACAGCGTCAGCTGTTCAGCGGACCCCAATCAGCTGTTGCTGCCTCCTACCAGCTGGCCTGCTCGGACCGAGAGACGTGGCGTGGACCGTCGGAATCTCCGCACACTGAAGCGTGCTTCACCTTTGGACACTTTTAATCTCCAGTTGGCTTTACTGAATGTGAGATCTGTCACCAATAAGACTTTTTTACTGAATGACTTTTTTGCCTCACGCAAACTGGATTTTATGTTTTTAACTGAAACCTGGCTCCATGAAGGTGATCTTGCTCCTTTTTCGGAGCTCCTTCCCCCTGTATGTAGTTTCCTCAGCTCCCCTCACACCACCAGCAAAGGTGGAGGACTGGCATCCATATTCAAATCCACCTTTCACGTCCAGCAGTCTCCAGCTGTCAATGGCTCCAGCTTCGAGCGCCAACTCTTTGAGGTAAAAATCCCCATGACTGTTCTCTGTGCTGTGGTCTATCGCCCACCGAAAGACTTCATACGGGACTTTGCAAACTTTGTGTTGGGTATTATTCTTGAGTATGATCACGTTTTAATTGTCGGCGATTTTAATGTGCATGTCTGCTGTGAGAACAGACCACTGGTCAGAGACTTTCTGAATCTAATTGACTCTCTTAATCTCATGCAGTCTGTTTCGGAGCCGACGCATGATAAAGGCCATATTCTGGATCTTGTACTGTCATATGGACTGAATGTACATATAACTGAAATCTGCCACACACTCTTATCCGACCATCTACCTGTTCTATTTTCCATCTCTCTACCTACACCCTCCAACACAGACTCCGCGCCCGTTCGCCGTCTCCGTCTTTTTAATTCTTCGACTCCTCTGCAGTTCTCTGCCACCTGGAAAGACTCGTATTCTCTGGATGACTTTGGTGACCTCAGTGTGGATGTTTGTATGAAGTTGTTTGATTCTCTCTGTACTGAGATCTTAGACTCCATTGCACCGATGACTTTAATGCGCGTTAAGCCACAGACTGAGCCTTGGCTGAATGAGTCCACTTGTGCACTCAGACGCGCATGTAGACAAGTGGAGAGAAAGTGGAAAAAGGATAATCTCCAGATTTCTAGGGATCTCCTACGTGTTTGTCTTCTTAATTATCAGCAGGCTGTTAAAGCTGCTAAAGCTGAATATTTTTCCTCACTTGTCTCCAACAATGCTCACAAACCTCAGGTTCTTTTTAATGTATTTGACTCACTTGTGAACCCTTGTGATGATGTCTCTGTTGAACCGTCTTCTTCTCTGTGTGAGGACTTTTTGCTATTTTTTGTCAACAAGATTTCTGCTCTTAGATCCCCACTCCCTCAGCCTGCTCAGGACCCCTCAATTCCTACAGCAAGCTCAGCTGTTTTTCACCAGTTTGAGCCTGTTTCACTTTCTGCACTCAATGAAATAGTCGAACATCTTCGCCCTGCTAACTGCCCATCTGACAGCATTCCATCCTGTTTGTTTAAAAAGGTTTTCAGCTCAGTTGGGTCTTTTATCTTGTTTCTTATAAATCTGTGTCTCAGCTCTGGATGCGTTCCATCCTCCTTCAAACATGCCACGGTGCAGCCTCTTTTAACCCTTAAATGGTTTCTATATCCTGGGGGATACAGACATTTGGTAGGCTGTAGGGGGAGGGGCATTAAGTATCTGCACTTAATATCATGAGAAATTCTTAAGGGGGGATGGGCCAAGTACCCAGGTCATTTGACTTTATCACAGCATTTCAAACTAAATTGATACTTTTATGTCGAACTCCAAAATGGCAGCCTACATGGACAGAGACACTGGCCATGAGGTAAGTGTTGTTAATTAACCTCTTGTTAATTATGTTTTGGGGGGGATTTGTTTTTGAAAATATTGTTCTTTAATAGGGTTGAGCCAGATACTCGTTTCAGACGAGTATCCGGCTCAAAAAAGCATTTTTGACGATTACGAGCATCGTACGAGTAAATCTCGTTAATATCCCTGCTTGTGCTGAAGGAAAATCCTCATTGGGTAACTGATTGTCTTCACGCTCTGTGATTGGCCAGTCACACACAACGCCCACCCCTCCCTCCACAGACATGTCTCTGCAGCACACACAGACAGCTGATCTCTCTATGTTTGGCTTGACTATAGCTCACGTTGCTCTCTTCAGTTGCCTACTCCTTAGGTTTTCTTCAGCTCGCCTCTATTTCGGTTTGTATGATATTTAAAGTTACTTGGTGAACTTTTTTTTTTTTTTTAACCGTCTGCTCGCTCTTAGTTTAGCTGGTGATATAAAGTCAGTTGGAAAACTTTGCTCATACTGAACTTGGTGCTTTTGAGAAGAATACAGTGAACAAAGCTGACATATTATTTCTATGTTTGCCATCACTGGATGTTTGCATGAATCACCAAGTTCACACAGATCATTAAAAAATAAACAGTCTTACAGACCACTTACACACCACTTACACACATACACACATGTAGCTGAACACACAAAGTAGCCTATATTAATATTTTTATTGTATATGGCTGCATGCAGTATCTGACACTTTCTCACTGCAGTTCATAAAAATAAATATAATATTACAAATTAAGCTTTATATACTGTATATACT
>JAJHUR010083904.1:76472-100420 GCA_027495735.1 Lutjanus campechanus | reverse complement strand
AAAAAAAATAAAAAAAAAAAAAAAAAAACATACAAAAGAAACAAAAATATTAACAGTATGTATGAAGCTAACAAAAAAGTGATGTAACTAACTTTAGGATAAAAAAAATCACTAAGATTGTAGGTGAAGGTAACGTTACTGTGGCACTGATAAGAAGAAAACAGAGTTGTAAAAAGTAGAGAATTGGTAAATACATAGCTTAATAGAAACAGTAACTACTTTTCTGCATACCACCTCAATGATGAATAAAAATGTGACCCTCTGATTTCTGATAATCACAGGTAGTAATGTTGGTGAGGTACCCACTCACCAGCAAATAACGGCCCAAGCGCTCTTCGCAGAGGTGAAGCAACTTCAGTTAATGCAGACCGAAGCGTTCGAAGCTCATGATGAGGCCCAACAAGCATTAAAGAAAGAGCTCAAGAAGCACGAGCAGCTGAGACTGCAGTTAGAGCAGAACTCGACCCTCAATGACGACCTTCAGAGGCAGTTCGAGACACTAGTAGTGGAGAGAGCAACACTGAAGTCCAGTTCAACTGATATCAGTGAGAGGCTATTGGCATTCATTTGTTAATGCATTTTGGAATCAAACATTTTCTTCTTGTCCTGACTACCTCATTTTCTTCTTTAACAGAAGAAAGTTGTGGACGATGTCTGCCTGGGTGGCATTTATTCAACACAACATGCTACTATCATTCTATATCAGGATCTAATTCCCCCAAGACCTGGGAAGACAGCAGGGTGGACTGTATCAGCCGCGGGGCCAATCTGACTATGATAGATACCTGGGAGGAGCAGGTGAGTCCAGTATGCTGTAGGTGGAAAACAAGAGACAAATGACTGGGTAGAGTTATTCTTGATGTTTTAATCATCAGCAAAGTGTTGACATCTGACCTTTTTCACAGCAGACATTTGATATGAAATATTAGAGTGAACACAGGTGTTATCAATGACACTGATCAGAGGTCTATTCCATTCAGGTCAAACAGAGTCAGGGTGCTGTTGTGCATGTTGGCTGGCTGGAAAGACTCTGTTACACTAAATAGAACAGGACCTTAATTAGTAACACCTGTTGTTAGCCTAACTATTTCATATCAATATGGCTGACCAGCAGAGGTGGGAAGTGCAAATACTTTGTTACTGTACTTTAGTAGATTTTTTTAGGTGTCTGTTTTCACTTGAGTATTTATTTTTCACTTTTACACCCTACATTTTAACACAACTATCTGTACTGTTGACTCCTTACATTTTCAAAACGGGCTTGTTACTTTATTTTTAATGCATTTGATGGGAATTACTGATTATTTTATTTTGCCTCATTGCACACTGTCTTCCCAACATCAACACTGATTTCAACCTAAATGACAATAACACAGAAATGCATGCACACCAAATGTAACAAAACTATGTAACAAGACGAAAATGATGTAACAAGACGAAAGCAACATTAAAGATGTAACATGACAAAAAACATGACAAAATAAAAACAACATAAGACAAAAATGACAAACATAAAAAACATAACAAGAGGGAAAAGACATAATAAGACGAAAGCCCTGTAAAAGACGAGACAAGATGTGACAAGACATGACAAGACAAACACACTGTACAAAACGTGACAAGACGTGACAAAATAACAACAGTAGTTGCAGCAGTGGTAGAAGTAACAAGATGGCAGCGACATAGAAAAGGTACCAAGACTTTAAAAAATGACGTAACAAGACAACGGAAAATTATGTAAAACATAAGATGAAAACGCTGTAAAAGATGTAACAAGATGTGACTGGATGAAAACAACATAAAAGACATAACAAAACAAGGCAAACACAACGTAAAGAACAAGCCAAAAATGTCATAACAAGATGAAAAGTACATAAGATGAAAACAATGTACAAGACTTTGCACAGAAATAGCAGGTAGAAATGTATTTTTGGCATGGAAGCCATTTTTTGTGGCAAAATTTCTGTTCACTGTCTGTGACTTTAGATGAAAGGTAAAAGGTGACTTTTCTGTTTACAGTCTGTGCACTACAGTATTGTACAGAATTGATTTTTTTCCCAGTAAACCTTTACCTCCTGTTGAAATCTGACATCAGACAGAACTGACATTCTTGTACAGTTCAGTGTGGTTCACATGATGGCAAAGCCACTTTAAAGTTTGGTGACACTGGCCGATTTCCTGACATAATAACTAGCATGAATGAAATGTTTTGGGTGAGTTAATACCTTTTGCAGAAATAGGATAGAGCATGAAAAAGTTGGTGTAATTGCCCTTACATTCTGGAGAATGTTACATAACAGTGTTTTAAAAAATTAGCCAAATCAATTAACAAAAACTGTAACAGGCAATATCACATATTTGATGCACACTGAGCTGCCCATTCTTAGTAAACACAACTGATTTCAGCTCTCAGAGACTGAGCGTGAAAGGCCTTTTTCACAACTGGTGCTTTTACTTGACATAGCAAGTAAAGCACAGGGGTAATAACATGACATAACATGTCTGTGTTCCAGAATCCAGAATATCACTTTGCTTGCTCTTCCTGACAGGTGAAATGATCTGCTAAAGGACAGATCCATAGATAGATAGATTAGGTTAGATAATGTTTTTTTTAGTCCTGTCAAGTCAGTTCTAGCCCAGTATCAGAAATCACAATTTGCCTGAAGAGGTGATATACTTCCCTCAGCATCTTATCAGTTACTAGTTAGGCTGGCACCACTATAAAAAAGGGCAACAAGTAACAAATTCTGATGTTGTTTAACCTCTGTTATAGCAAAATCTTTTTGAGTTCCTGCCAAAACTGGATCCAAGCATTCGACCATGGTGGAGCAGGCCCGGAGGAATCTGGATAGGTCTTTCGGATATTCACTCAGAGGGCAACTGGGTGTGGCTAAATAATGTGACGCAGCATGGAGGGTAAGAGCTTTAAGACATACAGTGTTGCTGTGTTCAAAGAATCATTTGACATTTTGGATAATGTGGTTATTCACTTTTTTGTTGAGAATTGGGTGAGAAGATTGATATCACTCTCCTGTCTCATGTCTGGTAACTGGAGCCAGCAGGTGATTAGCCTAGCTTAGCATGAAGACTAGAAAGTCTGGCTCTGTCACTGCTCTGTCATGGCCAGATAATCACATAAAGTTTTTTTCTTTTTCTTTCTTTTTTTTTTTTTTAACCTTGTTTTGTTTACAAAAACTACATGTCAGGTGTTAATTAGCGGCTTTTAGAGGTGCTGGCTGGCTAGATATTTTAAAACTTTGCACAGAGCCAGCCTAGCTATTCTCCTGATGAGGGTTTATGCTAAGCTGAGCCAAGCTATTTGCTTGCTGACTGTGGCTTCATATTTAGTTGGCAACGATGAGTGTGGTATTGATCTTCTCATTAGCTCTCAGCCAAAATGCAAATTAGCATAATTCTGTTACTACTAAGCAGGTTCATGTAAACTAAATAACCAAGAATAATCATGAACCTTGCAAATTATTGTCTGAATAATTGTAAAATTAGGTGCAACTAATGATTACTGTCATATTAATTAATCAGACTATTACTTTAACGATTAATCAATTTTTTGACTAAAATATGTCAAAAAATTATGAAAAAATGCTCATCATAATTCCCCAGAGCCCAAAGTTACATCATCAAATTGCATATTTTGTCCAACCACCAATCCAAAAGCCAAAGACTCTTTAATTACCCTCATAAATGACAAAGAAAAACAGCAAATCCTATGTTTGACATTTTTGTTTGAAAAATGACTGAAATGATTAATCGATTATCAAAGTAGTTGGCAAATAATTGTCTTTTCATCAATTCAATCAATTAATTGTTGCAGCTTTAGAACACATTAAACCAATTGAATTAGTTCTGCTGTCTTAAAGTTTACAAATCAAATTCTTAAATGATGACATGTTAATGATACTTGCCTGCATTGTCAGCCTGTTGACTGATTCACATCCTTTCATCTGATAAAAAAAAATAACAGATACATCTAAAAATAAAGATCAGTATAAGATTTAAAGTATAATTCGGTCCTTGTTTTAGGTACTGGATACCAGGGGAGCCCAACAACTATAGAAAAGGACAACACGGTGAGGACTGTGCAGCGATTATCAACATGAAAAACCCTCAGGAAACGTGGTTTGACGCAAACTGCCATGACAAAAAGGAATGGTTATGTGAAATGGAACCCAACTAGCTGTGGAGAGTACGGTGGTACATATCCAGGCTGACTTTTAGTCTCCTCAACGAAGAAACCTCCACCTGAAGATTTATTACCAAACATATTCTGCAGAACGCTTTAGCTACATGCCCCAACAGTAGCTCATGACAGATACTACAGCTCAACACTCTGGTATTCCTGGATTTTCTTAGAGACCTCATTAAAGGGACAATTGATCCCAAAATCAAAAACACATATTTTTCTACTGGCCTATAGTGCCATTTATCCATCTATACTGTTTGGTGTGAATAGTTTTGGAGAGACTGGCCACAGAGATGTTTGACTTTTCTCCAATATAATGGAACTGAAAAACTCAACAGTAATGTCTTTTTCCAGAGACCGTGACCCGGTTGCTCAAAATGATCCACAGACCATTTTGTGAGCAGTTTTAGGTAAAATCTACCAGAAATGCTTTCTTTCTGTGAGGAAGCAGTTCCTGCATGAGGTCATAGGTCACGGTTTTGGGGAACAGACAAAGGTTTTGAATTTCTCAAATGTATTTTTAAGATGATTTCTGCCCCAAAGGCAGACTTGCCATTTAGCCCAATAATTTTGGAGGGAAGGCAGACATCGCTATGGCTGATATCTCCAAAACTCTGCAGCTCACACAAAAAATCTAGATGGATAAATAGCAAAATAGACCAGCGGAAAGATATGTTTTTTTATAAATTATGGGGTGAACTGTCCCTTTAAGGGCATTATTAATCATACACTAGTTGTGTGTGTTTTAGCAGCGATGCTCTTGACTTGAACACATTGATGTTTTTGATTAATACTTGATTAATGCAATTCATGTTTTTATTCTTATATACCATCTTTTGTTACTGCTTAGTTATAACAGTTTTAAAGTCAATTTGTTTTTAGCCATGCTAGCAGCAGACTGAAATATCAGAACAACCGTTGAATGGATGTCATGAAATTTTCTCTCCTGAGGTTGAATCTTAATGACACCACCATCAAGTCAAATAATTCATTTGTTCAGTACCTGCAAACTAATGACATTCCCATCAACCTCTGCTGTACATTGCATTTTGTGCTAATAGCATGCTAAACTAAGATGATGAACATGGTAAACATTACAGCTGCTAAGCATCAGTATGTTAGCATTGCCATTGTGTTTGCCATGTGAGCATTTAGCTCAAAGCAACATGGTGCCTAATAACAGCCTCACAGAGCTGCTGGCTGTTGACTTGATATACAGTTTATGTATAAGCTGATTCCTGAATGTATTCTCTCTGAGTGTTAATAAAAGTTGAGTGAATGAATAACACTTTTGTGACTGCTCTACTTCAGTGCAGCTTTACACTAATTCCACAGATGTTATGATAGTGAAACTGAGCTTAAACAATAAATTAAGAATCCCTCTTTCAAAGTAACATTTTATTTTGTAGACAGCAGGGGGTGCAAATAAGTAACCTATGCTGTCTACACGCCAGCACATTAAATGTTATTTGTGATCGCTGCATGCCCATTCAGAATCTCCCACAACTCAGAATTCAAGACGCACAGGACATAATCTCCTATTTGTTTGAATATTTTCCCCATGTGAGTGCCAAACTATATTTTGTGCATCAGGTTTTGTTAAATGTTCCATTTGGCTGACATGTAAAGTTCATTAAATTAACTTATTAAGTCTATAGATAGGCCTTCCTAATCTGAACATACTGGTAATGGCTTTAGCTAATGGCCGTTTGGTAGAACACCCAGGGGTGTCAAGCTCATTTTAGTTCATGATTACACATACAGCCCAATCTGATATAAAGTGGATCAGACCAGTTTCACCATTGGATAATAACCTATAAATAACAACACCAGGTTTCTTCCATTTTATCCTTGTTAAAAGTTTTGTTTAGGGGAGTTTCTCCTTACATGAATCGATGTAGATTTAAGGGCAACTGTACAGCTATAAAGCCCCAAAATTGTCATTTGTGATATTGGGCAAAATAAATAAAATTTGAATTGACATGAATATCATAAGAATATCCTGCCTAAAATCACATCTGGTGCAGCCAGTTATATTGAGAAATCATAGTATAAATTTAGTGGTGATTATGTCTATGAATATTAGGGCATGGTGAGTGATTTTAAGTTCATAAACCTGTATCTAGAAGGTCCAACATATACATAGAAGACAGGTAACATTTCAAACAAATCTACTACAAGTCTCCTGAAAGTACTGATAGGTATTAAAAGGGCATTTAAGAGGATTCCTGAGGGATGTCCTCTCGGGGTACAGTAGCATAAAGACTAAGCTGTCCTTTGAAAAAACCCAGTGATGCAGGAAGAGGGCCCCCCACATTCCTACATCTTCCTCCTTCTCAATATTTGAATTAATAATAAGTCATAAAAATACATTTAATTCATGGTAGAGTGCAGAGGAATTGAGGAGTCTCACAGCCTCAAGAAAGAAGCTGTTCTGAAATCTGGTTGTGCAGCAGCGTATACTTATGTATCTCTTGGCAGACAACAACAAGGTGAAAACGCTGTTGGTGGGGTGTATATTGTCTTTTTGCATCCTCCCTCCTTTTTTCAGCACCGCTGGAGCAGCTTTGCTTCATTTTTCGACAGTCTGTACACCATGCAGAGCCATTTGTTTACACAATTTGGCTACTGTCTTTCGAAGATGAGCAGTAAGATCAAGCTAGTCTAAGTTAATGGGGAGGCCCTGAGACTGAATTAAGCTTACTGGTGCTATTCTAGCATGTGACTTTTTGTAAAGACATAATTAATCAGCCAAAACTTTTCAGTTAATGAGTTTGTGAGGCATGGGGCCTTGTTAGCTTAGGGCCTGAGGCAAGTGCATAATGATGAAGTCCACTGCCCACCCCGAACGGTTGTGATGTGTGCACAAAACAACTTTTGCTTCATCAGTAACGATACTGTTCAAAAGAACTCACGTCACATCTTGGCAGTTTTGTTTTTTTTTATTGTGTAAAACATTGTGTAAGCTTTAATATATGGGCATCAGCAGAAACACACCTTACCCAGCACAAAGCCTTGCAGTGCCAGCATCATGATGCTTCCTGGACGCAGGAATAGTTGGGTAACATGAACATGAGCGAGAATTATTAGGAAGGCCCCAAACGTGACTCAGCGTTTTACAGAAATTACATTATGTTAATCTCCTGTTGCCCAATCAGCAATCCAGCTGGTAAACTGTGGCAAGATTAAAAACTGTTGTTCACTCAAAGCTACACTTAATGCCCTCAACAAAGCACGAGGTGATGCATGAAGTAAGAGTGGTGAATACTGGTGGTGTTTTTTTTCTTGCCAATATTTTGTCCAGCAATACTGTTGCAAATCCATATTTTCCAGTTTAGTTTGAGTGTTACTGCTGTACTCATAAAAGTCCAAGGGGCTTATACAACAGTAGCACTCAAGAGGTTAGGAAGACCGCTGCGCACTAATGAGAAGAAGAAGCACTCACTTCCACTTAGCCTCTTCTGGTTATAAAAGAGGAGGCAAACACTTCACTAGTTTGTATCTTCGATGCTGCAGTCATGGAGAATCCACCGAGAGGAGCAAATTACAACAAAAATGGACTTTTCCGTGCATGTTTTGAAATATTTGGACAAGGTATAGTGTTTGAGATTCTCTGTAGCGTGACACAGTTTTTACTTTTTCCTCTAGTTTTCTCTCCTCGCTATCTTTTTCTGACCCTGTGATTCTTTTTTTTTTTCATCATTAAAATGGTAGTCAATGTAGAGCTAAAGAGCTGAAGGGATAAATTTTAAATATATGCTAAGTGTAAAACCAAGCCTAAGTGATTGTAGCTTTTAAGTCATATATTTGTAGCTTGTTACAATGTAAAAATCACTGTGTATGTAGTGGTGTGTCTGAAAGTTCAGACTAGCCAGAAAAATCTGATTTTCTATGGATTATAATGAGTAAAAACAACATTTAAAGTAATGATCACAAACAATTAATCTAATCTCTATTTTATTGACACAGCCAGATAACACTACAGGACAAACAGGCAAACACAGGGAAACAATATTTTCTGTGATTGTTGAAACTGATTGTCAAATATTTTTATGGTCTATAATTACAGGTGGATGCACTTTTTCAAACAACCGACTGGTCATACTGTGTCTGGGGCTGTTGAATGTTATTTTGCTGATTACTGCTGTTGTGATTGGAAATAACTGTGAGTATCACTGTTGACCAAACTTTCATTTCCCTCTTCTGTGTAATTTTCACTTAACAAATGGCTGAATGGACACTTTTCTCAAAAAGAAAAAAACAAAGTTTGCAAGATCTTATACAAAATTATGTCAACATGCTTTAGAAAATGTTCTAGGGTACATTCAATGCAGAACAAGATCATGAAACATCTTTTAATGATTTATGAATTGTATCTCCTGTGCAGTTTTGCAATGAAAATCCATGGAGAAATCATATTTCAATCATATTTCACACAATATATTATTTTAAATCATATAAGAAACGGGATCATATATACTGTATATATATATATAAATTCTGCCTATTAAAGGCATAATATGCAACATTTTCATAAAAAACACAATGTATAGATTCATAGAAACATAATTTTTCTCAATTATCCCTTGTGACCCACTATAAGTGAGTGATGGCGTCTGTTTCTGCAGAGAACCTGCCCACTGTCTGTATTTCCTTATTTTCGCATTATTTTGCCGTGCTTGGGATGTGTTACTAACCCAAAACTTCTGCATTTGACGTCCTGGAAATAAGACTCACCAGTCGACTATCTTTCTGGTGCATTTAACAGTTTGGATAAATCCTATTGATTCTACATTTAAACTAAAACATATAAAAATAAATAAAAGTAAACTGCATTATAAAAATTATATCTGCACATATTGGTTCATATATAGTGGCCTATATGATATACTGAGCAGTTTTATATATACATATAAAACTACATACATGTGTTACCTTTGATTTGAATGAATTAGACAAAGAAATTGCAACTTTCTTTTGCAATTTGCAACTTGCTCCTGCGGGAAAAAAAACGCCTAAAAACATCACAATGTGCATTGCAATTTTTTTTAGAAAAGCTGCTACAGTTAAATCAGGGATTTTAGGCTGCAACAATCCCAAAGACTGCATGCTAAATCCTGGAGACTATGAGAAATGTATTTTTAAAACGTGCACATTACTACACACAGTTTTGACACAGTTCTTGCTCTATTTGTGACAATATGTCTTCATCTCTTCAGGTGCCAAACTCGGAGCGCGTTCCCTGCAGGATCCCGACCCAGCTGTAACACAGCTCATCGATGAGCTGAACTATCTCCGTAGCAACTACAGCGATGTGATCGAAGCCACAGAGGAGGCCAAGAACGAGTTGGCAGTGGCGCTCAAAAATCATGCACATCTAAAAGTGAACATTGAGCTACAGAAGACCATCAATGACAACTATCAGAGACAGGCTGAGGTGCTGCAAACAGAGAAGACAAATCTGAGGTCCAATATAACAGCTTTGGGTGAGACAGAGTTGTATTACAGTTTGCATTTAATTTGCTGACTTAAAAACACCTGAAGTTACAAGAAATCTTCTGTTTCTTTAGAGGAAACCTGTGGCAGATGTCTCCCCAGATGGATTCTTCTCAACTCATCCTGCTATTTCTTTTCTTACACCAAGTCCTCTATTGTCAAAAGGAACTGGCAAGATAGCAGAGAAGACTGTATTAGACGTGGCGCCGACCTGGTTGTGATTGATAACCAGGAGGAGCAGGTGGGTTGAAAACAAACAAGGGAGTACTGTTATTAATATTGAAATAAATAATTACAGATTTGAATTTTATAATTAAATCCTTCAAAGATGTCAATTTCTTGCCTACACAGAAATTTGTGAGTAGCACCATTATGAACATGACAAGTGGCAGTGACATCTGGCAGGATGCATTCTGGCTTGGGATCACTGACAAAAAGAGAGAGGGCACATGGGTCTGGATTAATAATGTCACAGAGGTGGAACAAAGGTGAGAGCTGCACTATTATACTCTCAGTGCTGTAGTAATAATGGATTGTTATTGATTACTGTTTTGAATTATTTAATTTTACAAAGGTACTGGATGGATGGAGAACCAAACAATGCCGGACACACGGGAGAAGACTGTGGGGCTACAGTTTATAGCATCAATAATCCCTGGAAAACCCGTTATGATTCCAGTTGTTTGTATAGACAGAGATATTGGATATGTGAAATGAAATCAAGCTAGAATCAGGAAGTACTGTTCAAGCAGAAAATACGTTTGGAACTCTTGAACTCTTGAAGAGCTTGTAAAGCAACAATAAATGTGTGTTCTGAGTTTGTCACATCACAGAAACATGTGTTATTAACCACCCAGCTAAATGTGAATGATTAAAAAAATCACTATGTATATAAAATTAGGTCATGAGAAATCATGAAAAATGAAAAATGAGCATGAGAAAAAATGCTTTGAAACGCTGAGGCCATGTCCGCTCCACTGTCTCAGTGTCAGTAGATGAAAAACTCCCTTTTTCCTTTACAGGGACTTAAAAAAATAATAAAACACCTTAAAGACTGGTCTTGTATTTTTGAGTATTCTTTCAGTTATTCTGTTGTAAACCCTCACAGTCAGCATAGTCTTTATATGAAGAGTTTTGCAGAATAAAGTGTAGTTCAATACAATATTATTGGCAATTATCCAAGGTATTCTCTTGAGGTGCATGTTATGTGTATGTGATATGGCAACTTTGGCCAGACTGAAATATCTCCATTATAAAGTGCTGCACCGATGATGTATTTTTGTAGGCCAACCCAGAAGTCAGTGGGATTTTCCGCTGGATTTTGGATTTGTGCAGAAAATAGGCTCTGTGGCAAACAAATGTTTTTTTTTGTGACTTTTGTGATCTTTGACTTGCTTGAGATAAAAAGCTCACCTTTGGCTGTAAAGAAACTACACCACAGTCACGTGACTCAGCATCATCCCCACTGACTGCATTTGGTGACATTTAATGTCCATGACAACAACTAAAGCCTCATTTAGCCATTTGTCAGCGACCGCCTTTTTTATGTAAAAGCTACAAAATTCTAAAGTGGCGTATTTACTGACATATTTTATTTCATGAGGGAATCAGAAGTGCGACTGTGCTGGTTCATTTATTGGTTTTAGGATTAATTCCTGCAGAACTCTAATGGAGGGATGCCATGACAGTTTGTACCGACAGTCATGTCTCAGTGTGAATTTTAATAACTTTCATTTTCCCCTGAATTTCCATCATACCTGCAAGACTACTAACATTCCCATCAGCCTCAGATAAACTTCCTGTTTAGTACTAGTACCAATTGTGAGCATACTAACCTGTTAAACTAAGACACAACAGAAATTATGTTGTCCCTTGTCAGGGACATGGTAATATTCAAATTTTATGTTACATTTAGTCACGTTCATCAACTTCCTCCCTCATGCTCTGACCTATCCAACATAACTTTTGTTTTCCTGAAAGTAGTAGCAACTAGCTAGCAGGAAATGCACCGTTGCCTTACAGCTGTGGTAGGCAAAAACAATAATAATTCCACAATAATGTTCAGCATATTGTACATCAAGTGGTCTGATTTAGATTTAGATTTCTAGATAGAAAAAAGAGGATGGGGGAAGGAGAAGAGATAGGAGGGATACAAGGAAAGAACCCGAGTTCTGTCAGAGGCTGACACACAAATACGGTCCATGCTCACTTAGTATTGCCTCAGTAAACGGTCCCCTGCGTGCATGAAACTCATGCTGCTCATCTGGTAGGAGGGGTAGTGAAAATTAAACCTATAACTCATGTCCTGGTGATGAGACTCAACAATCAACTATTTTTCTGGCTTTCTACCTACTGCAGAATTAAGTATAGGCAGTGACACTTTTCATGGAAGGCAGATAAAAGACACATAAAGGGCAAAGCAAAATTCATTAATTTTATTGGAGACACAAAATGTTAAGATGTGTTGTGTGGTTAAATTGCAGTAAACTTATAGTATCAGTAAAGGATGTAACAAATACCTAAAACTCAGGGTACAGTAATACCGCGATAAAAAGTCCAAGACATGTAATTCACTGCAATATTAAGAACAAATAAAAAATGATTTTGCAGATAAATGGCAGCTATCGACGTCTACTATATAAGGGCTTTTCGCATTGCATATTCTTAGGCCAGGGCTATCTTTAGCCCTGAGTTAAGAGTTAACTCCAGAATAATTAGTCCCTTTTTACACACACATTGTTAACCCAGGGTTAAGGGTTAAGAGCCCAGTGCTATTCACTCTGCCCTTCTTCTAGCTCTGGGTTAAAGCCTCTGAACACCCACTCAGGTGTTTGTTTTAACCTCGCTGATTATCCTCATCTTCTAATCTTTTAGCTCTGTTTCACACTGGCAGCTTTTAGCCCTGGGTTTAGTCAATTTTCTGGGGATAACCCCACAAACTTGGGGCTGACCAGAGGATGGTCAACTAGCCCTAGGCTAAAGTCAGGGTTAGCCTACTTTGGAATGGGACAGAACTGTGCCTGAATTTTGCCTGTTTGATCATGTCAGGTTGTCATGACGAAGACAAACAATGTCAACTTTGTATGACATAACATAATTGACCAAATGACACAGTAGTCATAAACATTCATAAAGACCCCTTGATGGTCATGTCATGACATGGTCAGCATACTAATGCACTTGTAAACACACCCGTAGTTCTGAAGACGTATGATACATGCACACACACACACACATGATGGACCGAAACAACAAAATAAAACACACACTTCCAGTCTGTTTGTGGGCAGTAGTAAAGCGCTCACAAAGCGGTTGGGTTATTATTACTGCAAAAATAAGATCAAACAGCAAGAAGAACATGTGCAAATTCAGACTGTGGACCTTTAAAGGCCTGTTGCTGATGCTAAGGTTTTGTCCTCGTCCAAGAGGTGATCATGCTGCTGCTGAGGAGAAGCTGCTGGAGCTCAGACGGCTGCTCTTTACAAGCCGACATGGTGCTGGGACTCTGTAAGGGTTTCTGTCTGCTGTTATTAAGCAGTGCTGCTTGTTTTCTCTGCAACAAAAGGAGACTACAGGTATCCCTTCACAGTGACATGGGGCTCCAGTGCTGGACCAGCTCCAGCCCTCCAACCGGGCAGCTCTCCTGTTGGAAACAAGTCCCCATCCAGTGTGGGAGCTCCCAGTGTGGTTGCAGCGTCCTCACAGAGTTATGAACCAGACACGTTTACTGTGACTCATGATTCCAGCTCAAACACACACAAAACCCTCCAATGATGCAACTTATAGTTCCCCTGCATTCTTCTCTTATGAAAACGTGCAATGCAGTGAACATCACCAACTGTTGAACAATTGGATTCCCATTCAGACACACTCATCCTCTCGAGGGATATAAAAGCAGGAGGCACACACATCAGTGGGCAGAGCTGCAGCAGTGCCGCAATGGAGAATTCACAAAGAAGGAAAGATGATGAGCCAAAAATTTCATTTACTTCAAAGTTGTCCCATGTTGCCTTCAACATGGATGGACATTTTCGTTCTCACCATCAAAACTTCAGACTAGGTACAACTTTAAAATCTCCAACAGTGTCTGACATGTATTTATTTCACTTTTAATGCTTAATATTACTAAACCAAGCCTTACTAAAACACCTTGATTAAGTCATAATTACTATAGTTACCTAATATCTACTATCAACTAATCTATACTCTTGACTTTTATGTGATCTTTGATTTATTAACAGGCGGAGATGGACCTTACAGACTGGTTTTACTCTGTCTGGTTCTGTTGAACGTGGTTTTGCTGATCGTTGCTGTTGTTCTCGGGATTAACTGTGAGTATGATTGTTTATAAAAGGTTCTCTCCTTTGTGAAATTTATTATATGATAAAGCTGAATTGATCCTTAAAGTATGGATAGGACAGGACAAGACATACATTCTTGTTCCAGATTGCTCCAAAATTACAGTAACATGAGAATAACAACAATAGAGCATAAGATATAAGTGAATAGGAATAAATTAAGTTAAGTGGAGAAGTAAGTTAAATATAAAAAAGTAGTAACGGCAGTTACATTGAAAGTAATATTGACAGTGATAGTGAGAGGTAATTAAAAAAGTTATAATGTACCAGAGAATAAATGTAAAAATAGTACATGATATTATATAATTGTACTTGATAATAATGAAAAGTAATTTTATAATGACAACTATCAGAGACATCTACATGCTCACCCTTGGTCTACAAGTACAGAACTGTGAACATCCACTACACACTATGACACAGTTCTTGCTCTGTTTGTGACAATGTGGTTTCAGGTGTCAAAGTCAGAGAGCAAACATCTCCAGGTTCCCTGCAGCTCATCAATGAGCTGAACTATCTCCGTAGCAACTACAGCGATGTGATCGAAGTCAAGAACGAGTTGGCGGTGGCGCTCAAAAACCATACAGATCTAAAGGGGAAAATAGAGCAGCTGAAGACCATCAATGACAACTATCAGAGACAGTTTGAGGTGCTACAAACAGAGAAGACAGATCTGAAGTCCAATATAACAGCTTTGGGTGAGTTTTAACAGTTTTCATTCAGTTTTCATTTAAAAAAACAAAAAAAAAAGTAATATCAAATCTTTTGTTTCTCCTAAAAGGAAATTGTAGCCGTTGCCTCCCAAACTGGATTCCTTTCAGCTCATCCTGCTATTACTTTTCTTACACCGAGTCCACTACTAACAAAAAGAACTGGCCAGACAGCAGAGCAGACTGTATTAGACGTGGAGCCGACCTGGTTGTGATCGATAACCAGCAGGAGCAGGTGGGTTGAAAACAAACAAGGAAATACTGTCAATAATAATAATAATGTAATAAATAATTTTTATTTGAATGTTAAGATCAAACCCTTTAAAATGGAAATTTCTTGCTTTACACAGAAATTTGTGAGTCACAAGCTTGAAAATATGAAAACTGAGGACTTTGTCATCCGCAATGCGTTCTGGATTGGTCTCACTGACAGAGTGACGAAGGGGACATGGGTCTGGCTCAATAATGTCACAGAGGTGGAACAAAGGTGAGAGCTGCACTATTATACTCTTCATGCTGTGGTATTAACACAGATTAATACTGACTACTTGAATGATTTGATTTTCCAAAGGTACTGGATGGATGGCGAACCAAACGGAGCCCCGGGAGAAGACTGCGCGGCTGCAGCTTATAGTTCCACTAATCCCTGGAAAACCCGTTTGGATTCCGTTTGTCAACGCGCTATGAGGCATTGGATCTGTGAAATGAAGTCAAGCTAGAACCAGGAAGTGCTTCTCAAGCAGAAAACACAAGCATATGTTTGTAACTCTTAAAAAAAATGAATAAAACACCTTTAAGATTGGTCTCATGTTTGTTTGGCATTTTTCACCTTCAGTTATTCTAACTGTGCTCCAAAGCGCCAAGTCCTCATATGAATATTTTTGCAGAACAAAATGCAGCTCAATATGATATTATTGGCAATCATACGTGGTTAAGATATTCTTTTGAGGTTCACATGTTATGTGTATGTGATAAAGCAACACAAAGTCGGTCAGTCTTCTCAGCTACTATTGGATTGGATGGGTCTGGATCAATAATGTCATGACATGACATTTTGAGGAGACAATCATGTCCCTGTCAGGATGAATTTTAATAACTTTCATGATCATCTGACTCTTTATCATTAGTGTTAATTTGTGTGTCACTTCGCCTGAATTGTTTTAGTTTCAGTCGACTACATTTCATATGATTTTAGTCGTACGGTTGGTTAAAATGTAGCATAATGCAGTATTTTAGTGGTTCCCAAACTTTTTCTGCCCCCCCCTCACAAGCTGTAAGAAAGATATTGGTTTGGGGGGTGGGGGCACTGGTGTCCTTTCTGCTTTTTAATTCACTGTATTAAATGTTTTGCAGAGGGGAGAATGTTAGCAAGTGCCAATGTGTGAGTCTCTTTTGTCTGATGTTCAGAATATATCTTCTTTATCTTTTCAGTTCAGTTACTACTAAATCACTAATAGGCCTACATCACTGGTGATATTGACTTAGTGATGAATTATTGTGCACCTTGTTTGGAATCAGTTTTGTGTCAAAATAATCAAACAAAACTTCTTCTATGTCAAACAAAAATAAGAAGAGAGAGAATAAAACTCACTGAAGCAAAAAAAAGTCACCCCAAAAGTAAAAGTAAAACAAATTATTTGTGCAATTGAGTAAACTATTGGTCTTTTACTTTTTGTCATATATCCTTTTGTTTACAGTATCCCCTGTTTCTTTCTCACTGCTCAGACTTTTGCTCTCACCATCAGCTTTGCAGTTATGCTGCTTGCTCTCTCGTTTGCGCTCCCTGAGTTTTTGTTTGCACTTCTGACAAACAAAGTCTGTCTTCCAAACATCAAGACAAATTTCAACATAAATGGATGGGACAATAACACACAGAAAAGATGATTCCTTAGGGTAACCATCAGTACACATGATGAACATGACAGACATAATAACAAGAAAAAAATGATGTAACAAAATGAAAGCAACATAGAATTTAAAAAATGACATAACAACATAAAAACTACATAACTAGGCGAAAATGACGTAAAAACCATAACAAGAGAAAAATAATTAGTCGTAAAAGACAAAACCGATGTAATAAGACGTACATGATATGAAAGATACGACAAGACCAAAACAACGCAACGATAAAAACAATGAAAAAATGAAACAAGACTGAAACAACATAAGAAGACATAACAAGCCAAAAATGAAGTAAAAGATGTAATAAGACAAAAAAAGACCTAACGATACAAAAACAACTCAAAAGGCGTAAATGATGCAACATGATGAAAACTACAAGAAAGATGTTAACAAGATTAATACAACGTAACAAGACAAAATGACATAAAAGGCATAAAAGACAAAAATGTCTGAAAGCTGAAAATGACATGTAAGACTTTGCACAGTATTAGCTGGTATAAATATCCTTCTTCTTTATGCTTTATACTTTTTCACTTTTACTTGAGTAGAAAAGTTGAATCAGTACATCACTACTTTTTTATCAGAATCATTTTTTACACGTGTCTGTACTTCTACTTGAGTAATGAATATGTGTAGTTTTGCTTCCTCTGTACCTGTCTCTTATACACATCTAACTTTTTCTGCCCCCCTCACAAGCTGTAAGAAAGATATTGGTTTGGGGGGTGGGGGCACTGGTGTCCTTTCTGCTTTTTAATTCACTGTATTAAATGTTTTGCAGAGGGGAGAATGTTAGCAAGTGCCAATGTGTGAGTCTCTTTTGTCTGATGTTCAGAATATATCTTCTTTATCTTTTCAGTTCAGTTACTACTAAATCACTAATAGGCCTACATCACTGGTGATATTGACTTAGTGATGAATTATTGTGCACCTTGTTTGGAATCAGTTTTGTGTCAAAATAATCAAACAAAACTTCTTCTATGTCAAACAAAAATAAGAATTTGAGAGAGAATAAAACTCACTGAAGCAAAGAAAAAAAAAAAGTCACCCCAAAAGTAAAAGTAAAACAAATTATTTGTGCAATTGAGTAAACTATTGGTTTTTTACTTTTTGTCATATATCCTTTTGTTTACAGTATCCCCTGTTTCTTTCTCACTGCTCAGACTTTTGCTCTCACCATCAGCTTTGCAGTTATGCTGCTTGCTCTCTCAAAATGAAAGCAACATAAAATTAAAAAAAATGACATAACAACATAAAAACTACATAACTAGGCGAAAATGACGTAAAAACCATAACAAGAGAAAAATAATTAGTCGTAAAAGACAAAACCGATGTAATAAGACGTACATGATATGAAAGATACGACAAGACCAAAACAACGTAACGATAAAAACAAGGGGGAAAAATGAAACAAGACTGAAACAACGTAAGAAGACAACAAGCCAAAAATGAAGTAAAAGATGTAATAAGACAAAAAAAGACCTAACGATACAAAAACAACTCAAAAGGCGTAAATGATGCAACATGATGAAAACTACAAGAAAGATGTTAACAAGATTAATACAACGTAACAAGACAAAATGACATAAAAGGCATAAAAGACAAAAATGTCTGAAAGCTGAAAATGACATGTAAGACTTTGCACAGTATTAGCTGGTATAAATATCCTTCTTCTTTATGCTTTATACTTTTTCACTTTTACTTGAGTAGAAAAGTTGAATCAGTACATCACTACTTCTTTATCAGAATCATTTTTTACACGTGTCTGTACTTCTACTTGAGTAATGAATATGTGTAGTTTTGCTTCCTCTGTACAGAACACGGATCATGTGAGATTATTCAATTTGTAAGCACTTTCTGAACAACAATTTCACATTCACTTCACAAACTTCAGTGACTGCTATACTTGGCTCTTAAGTAAAGTGCATTACAAATACTATCACATTTGACAAGTGCTACACAAAAAAAAAAAAAAAATCAATATTCAACAATATTCGTGATGACACTGATTAATTACAGTGGAATCTAGTTCAGAAAATTATAGAAATAAAAGTCATACTCTACAAAATGTATACTGTTTTTGTTTTGAGACTTTGAAGTAAAAGAAAAACAACTCTGCTCCATTAAATAATTTTTTTCCTGTCTTAATTTGTCCGTTATTATTAAACTCTCATGATTTGATTGCATTCGGAGAAGCCTGCTGACAGACGGCTGACAATGAAGACCATGTGGCCTGCCTGCACAGAGCCGAAGGTGAGGAGTCACCCTGCATATCTGTGGTGGCAGTTTGGTACCATTTCCTGGCCAAAATGCCACTTCTACAGTTTTGTGTTTAAGATTTTTATTAAACAATGGATTTCCTCTGATTACAAGGCAAAGAAATGTTTGGTGGTTTAACTCTTAAGTTAGTAAGTAATTCCTGGTAACAGCACCACAGAGCACTTTCACATCCAGAGTGGAGGTCAGACAGAAGTTCTAGGTTAATGTTTTTTCCCCAGATGCTGTGGGGAGAACCAATTTTAGACCAGTGTTTTGAGACTGAATCACTTCCACATTTACACAGATTATTTACTGTTATTCACTCAAATGTCCCTGCTTTTACACTGTGTAAGTGTGTTCAGTTCAACTCTACCACCGCAGAAATGCAGAAATTGTGGTGGCACTTGAGAGTACAACATTTACTATAAATCAGTCTATAAATCGGAACACTTTTTAAGGTTTGCAGTTAAAAACTAGAACTAGAGCTAGAACCTTGAGAACATTGTTAGAAAGCATGATTATCAAATATTATCCCATTTCAACCACAAAATTATGTACTATAGCTCCAGTCATTGCACAGTAAAATCAGAGTTGTTACAGAGTTGTGCTCCCTTCATGCTACACACACAGAACATATACAGATAATTATTAGAATAGAATAACATAAAGTAGAATAAAATTACAATAATACAATATAAACTGCTATTTATATAGATAAATACATCAAAGGTGGCAAAATTACACACAATCTTTATTCAAGTAGAAGTACTGATTCAACTTCATTACTCAAGTAAAAGTGAAAAAGTACAGGCTCTGTAATGTACTCAAAGTATAAAAGCAAAAAGTCACTCTTTGAAGGACATTCCTAGCAGCTGTTTCTGTGCCTTGTCTTGTCTACCCTGTGCATTTGTTCGTCTCAAGGTCTGCTGCTCTTTAATTTAAAAAAAACACAAGCTTTCCCCCCCCCAATGCCTCTAGGTTTATTTCTGTCATAGGTGATACTTTTCTTCAGCAATAAAGATGAAAATGCATCATGTAAACACAGTATCAGCTGAAATAACCAAGGTCTTGAAACTGGGTTTTGACACAGAAAAAGGTATGAAATCAAGTCAGTTGATCTTGTGCTCAAGTCAAGCATATTTCAATATTTCCAAACAAAATGATTAATCATCTCAATGCACACAAACGGACAAAGTGAAAGTGTGATTCACTGGACTGCCACTTACTCCGAATTTGGCCTTAAGCCTACTTGCCTGCATTATTTTCACAAGGGGAAGCAAAATTACATCCTGTGCATATGGGAACCAGTTGAGGAACAAACATCCATCAAAAAGTTTCATTTCTCTTTTTCACAGTTAACTGGAACTGGATTATTAAGAATTTATTGTAGATGAGCTCAGCAACGGTAACTTTTACGTTTTGACACAGGGCAATCCTCTGACAAATCATTTCTCATTGACGTATACACATATATACACTGGTATATTTCAGCACTCTTACATGACCGACAGTCAGAATGGAGAGGACAGCTTCAGATGGCGGGCTGCTGATTTGTGAGGAGGACTTACAAAACTTGGAGAATCGTCCTTACACACAAGGAACGAAACGAGGTATAGTAAGTTTTAAGTTATCATTTACATAATGCACTTACAGTTGTACATAAACAGATTTCTGATTCTGTTTGATTTCTGTTTCTGCTTCTGCTGAAATATAACAAAAAAGAAAAACATGAAAAACGTCTGCTGTGAGTTCGTGCAGAGTGAATGTGTTGCACGGCTCTGATAGGACGTTTTTTCATCATAAATGAAGCCTATATAATAAAACATATGCAAACTCAACTACTGGTGATAAAGTCAACAATAAAATGTCCTGTTAATAGTGTATTGTTAATTTGATACAGTTTCTGGTTTTATGATGTTGACTCACTATCTCTCTGTCTAGTGTTCACGTATGTTATGACACCTTGGAGACACTGTAGACCAGCTGCAGTGAGTCTGGCGCTGCTCGCTGCTGTTCTACTGATTGTTGACATTAGCCTGGGGTTCCACTGTAAGTCTGTGTTTCTGTGTATACTAGACCTGCAATGCTCAACTAAATTAATCTTCAACTATTTTAATAATCAATTTATCAGGTTATGTAATTTATTAAGACAAAAATGTCTAAATTCTCTGATTCCAGCTCCTTAATGGTGGCTTTGGGAAACACTGATCAACATATTTCACAGTTTTATAACATTTTATTGACCGAACAAGAATTTCAAAATGCTTTATTGATCACAGGGGGGATTGTTAAATATAAATGTGTGTCACTGGTATGCATGTTTGGATGTAACAATATATCAAATATCAATCTCATGCTAAATAAAATGTCTCATTATACAATATTTACCATGGTACTGAAATGGTTGATTATTTTGTTTTATTATGTTTGTTTTATTTTATAAAAGGCTGCTACTGATGACTGCATTGTGTTTGTTTTGCAATTGTACAAACATTTATTGCAAAAGACAATTCATATCAGTTTTTTGCACAGTTTTTTAGCTGGTTATGACAGCCTTAAATTAATACTTGGGCCTCTATATTCTACATAACCTACATAAGTTAAAGAGACCATCCATGAGAAGATTTTTATTTCTACAGAGTTTTACTTAATGGCTGCCAATGGATCAGATTGTCCCTGAAATCAGATTAAACAAGGCTGTGTTTTCATTTTCCCAGACAAATGTACAGTGAGTTGTATGTTAGCCAGTTAAAAGTAAGCAGGATGATATTTTTACTTGGATAATTGCATTTTTGACGTTATATTTTGTGATTATAGTTTTGGAAAAACTTTGTTCAGCTGATGAATATAATATTGTTGACTTTTTATTGTGCTGTTATTACACCTTGAGTTTTTGGTGTTGTTACATCCCTATTGTAGGCTTTGTGTATATGTATGTGTGAAAGTGTTCTGGGTGGGAAGGAGAGAAAATAAGAGAGAAAAGGTAACAAAGAAATAAAGTACTTCGCCACAGTAACACTGTTTGTCCTCAACACTTACAGACAACAAACTCAAAGGTACCGACCTCTCACTTGATAGAGAAGGCCTCAGCAATGAGCTGACCAAACTCCAGGATGCCTACAACACTGCAGTCGAAACCATCAAGGTTCACAAGAAGGAGCTGGAGAGCGAGAAGAGTCGTCAGACACAAACCAACTGGGAGTTTGAACATCAGACGAGGAGAAGCACCAACTACGAAAAGCAGATGGTTAAATTAACTAAGGACGTTGCAGCACTGAGACAGGAATTCCCACTGATTAGTGAGACCTGATTTATTATTATTGCATATAATAAAAATGTTAAAAAGAATAATAATATTAACATGTCTTTATAGTTGTATATTTTTGTGTTAGTCACTGTTCTTTTCTTTGGCAACAGGTGAGGGCTGCAAACACTGTCCAGCAGGATGGATTTTGATGAACTCAATGTGTTACTACTTCCCTTTCTCTGACATTAGTGGACTGAAAACATGGCAGAATGCCAGAGAATACTGCCAGATGTATGGAGGTGACCTTGCAGTCATAGACAGCAAAGACAAAGAGGTAGATAATCGACATTCAATTAATATTTCTTCGCAACAATCCATGTTCTTGTCTTTTAATTTTCGTCTATATTTCTTATTTTTCAGAACTCAACTGTTACTTACTTGATAAATAATCTAAAGGCAGACTCCGGTATGGGCTTCTGGATTGGACTGAAAGATTTAAACGAAGAAGGGATTTGGAGATGGACGAACGGCACAATGCTGGTTGAGGGGTGAGAGTTAATTATGTTACATGTTATGTTGTTGGAAACTGTCGGCCCCCACTGCAGACTTCATGCAGTGATAGTGCCCAAGATTTCAATTTCTATTTTTTAACTCCTGAATGATCAGATCAAATAATTAATATTTCCAAAGAAAATGTAATGAAATAAGCCAAATCCATGAAACCAATACAACCAGGGGTTCTCTGACAGATGATTTTTTTTTGTGGCAGACTTATTTACATCTCTTATCCATTAAAATAAATTATTTTATTGAGGAAAAAAAAGTGAACTGAGAGGAGGTTGTGTGTCAGTGTAAACTCATCATCATTTGCTTCCAGGTACTGGAATGATGGAGAACCAAATAATATCAACAATGGCGTAGAGGACTGTGCCGCAGTGTATCGCAACGAAAACTTCTTCATGGCTTGGAGAGATTCTCAATGTGAAGCCACCATCAAATGGATTTGCGAAAAAGCACCAACCTCTATGAGTTAACATTGCATTTACTTACTTTTTTCCAGCTGTTGTGACATTTTTAAGTGTTTATACACTATAATTTACAGCACAAACAGTACAATATTAAAACATAACCATGAAGACATGCAGTGTAATATACTGTATTCATCATCTGTTTATACATGAACCTCCAATTATGGATGTTCTCAGCTGTGGACAAATATGTTAATAAACTGCTTACAATTACACTGTTATGTGTTCTAAACCATTTATTCAAGGCATGCTGTCTAGAAATACAAAATGGTGACTTAAAATAAAGTGTAACCAAAAAAAACTAAGGTTTGTAGCTAAAAGTCAGTACTGCCTGCTAGATTTGAGGTGCATTTTGCTAACATGATGACAACGTGTGGTGAAAACTACCGCACACAATGGGAGTGGTAAACATCTTCAAGTAAAAGTGTCTTTTTCCCAGAACTTTGTATGTATGTAAATTGTATAACATCCAAGGTTTTATCGTGACCAAAACATAATAATAAATATAATAATATGAAGGCTTATATTGATCTTTTTTTTTTTACATCTACATTCACATTTACATTTTAATTTACATTTTTTAAAGTTCTCACAGGCTGATGAATAGAAATTATAATTTTAACAGAAGTGTAATTTTTTAGACTACTACATACTTATTCAAAAGTTAAGGATTCATTAGTTTTAACATACACTGAACAAAACATTTTAACATCTTGGTTGATAATTGAAATTTTGACAAAACATCCC
>JAJHUR010083904.1:0-67145 GCA_027495735.1 Lutjanus campechanus | reverse complement strand
AGATGAAGTCAAGAACTTAACACTATTATATTTATAATGTTTATAACGTTTTTCTATTTTGTATTTTGTAAAATATTCTATGTCAATTTACTTGTTGGGGCTGCGCAGAAAAAATGATCAGCTGTAATCAGGTGACAGCACCTGAAGACTAAATTATGAATCAAAAAGATGTAACTCATATTTTACTTATACTTACTCGTAGAGTCTGACCCAGTAATAATGATTCTGCCATTATCTAGGTTCAAACTGACTGCACATCTTTAGACAAGTAATTTATTTAAAAATTGTGCCCAACAGCTTTTTTATGTCAACATGTGCAAATATTTCGACATGAAATGCTTTAAAACACATTTCAATCAAAGAGTGTAAAAATATATTTATTGACATGCGCACAACTGAGATGAGAAATGTGAAAAGTCTTTGTCAGTTAGACTCCATCATGACATCATCATCGAAACTGTGATTAGTAAAGTAAAAACCCCCAATGGAGTCTAGACTGGATGAGACGAGGACTGGACTTCTGATGAGCTCAGCCTGGGCACTGGATTAGAAGAACTGAAGGAGAACGAGGTGGAGGAGGGTCACAACAATTCTGTGCAGAAATGACAGCTGAAAGCTGCAGAGAGGAGAACAGATTTAAATTTTCAACACAACGACATGATTGGCTGATGGAGATTGTGGCTAAATCTGGTTGGTTGATTTAAAGAGTGAACGCCCATGGATATAGACAGTGAGGGATGAATGAGGCATAAAGACAGTCCTCCTGACTGAATGCTGAACTTCATTAAGACAAATGCAGCAAATATCAAAAAGAACCAACTCACTTTTAAACTACATTTAGTCCAGTTATATAATCTTAAAGTGGTATCAGCGGCACCACAAGCATTACTCAGAAATATTCATATCGTCTCCAAAATGATATGATAGCCGTGACAGGAATGTTCCATCAGTGTAATCAATAACAATATGACAAATTATTGATCACTGATCAGTACCTTATACAAATGAAACACTAAAGACTACAGTGGTAAGATTCTATGCAGGGGGCCTGGCTGACCGTCTGACAGCTGCCTTCATGTCCACAGAGTCACAGTGTTATTAAGATCCCTGTCTCTGTCCTTATTGATGGCAGATCGATCTTGTTGAAGTCTGTGGGTAACATTAATATTTAACCAGGATTTCATGTTTTTAAAAACTTAACCGTGTGCAAATGAATGAATTCCAATATGCGCCTTGATGTGTGCTATGACTGTATGAATGGTGAAATGAAACGGTGTGTCAGACAGCCGCTTCAGGCTCCGAGGGGAGGAGTCAGACAGTTTGAAGAGGAGCTGCCAGGGAGCAGGTCAGATTCACAGAGTCAGTTATCACAGAAACTGACCCTGAGTTTTATTGCCCCCGAGTTATCTCTCTTTTCAGGGTTTCTCTCATCTCAAACTTAACAAAACTTACAAAAGTTTTCACTAAACCTGGTTTCTGAAAGAGGACAAACACATCAGACTGCTCTCATCTTAACAGCCAAAATGGAGGACAGAGAAACTGCAGGAGGCACTTTGGACAGAGCATATAACAAACTGATTAGTCAAGATGACTTCAGCGCAGATGAACACCCTCTCGACTCAAACCGAGGGAAGCACCAAGGTATAGTACATGAAAAGTGAATTAATGAGTCTGTACATCGACAAGAATTTGATTATGTTCTTTGATACTAGAACAAGATTCTAAAATAGCATTAAAATGGTCTTGGAAATGGATTCTGTTGTTAATGAGCTGATTTCTATTCTATTCTTAACATGTATCCTTGTTTTGCTTGTATCATGTTTTTCAATATCATCTCTATAATATAGAGATAGGGGACAAATTAAAGGAAGAAAACAACATAGAGTACCAGAAGCACCTCCACTCACTTTATTTCCTTTACCTCTGTCGACCATCTATATTTTATTTTGATAATATTGAACTACACTACAACATTATGACGCAGTTTATGGCTCTGATATTGATCCCCTGCTTCTTCTCTGTGTAGTGTCCCTGACCATGGCGAGACCTGAATCCATTTTGAATCGTTACAAACTGCTCATATTAGGCCTGGCGGGGCTCGCTGTCATTCAACTAGCAGTCGATATTGGCCTGGGAGTCTACTGTAAGTCACTGTTAAACCATAAAACACTCCTAGAATAACAATATTGAGAAAATATTGTGGTGTTGGGTAGTTATTGAATGGTCTGGTGATAGTTATGAGCAGAGGTGGGAATTAAAAATACTAAAAATACTCTTTTGGTATTCATAAATAGAGTTTTCAGGTATCTATACATTACTTGACTCTTACAACTTTTTACTTTTACTCTTTATTTTAACACAAATATCTTACTTTTCTCCTCCTTACATTTTCAACATCATCCAACATCAAGACTGTTTTAAACCTTAATGGACGGACGAATTAACATCTGACAAAGTCACTGCAAATTCGAGGCTCAAACAAAATTATTACGATCAACGAGAAAAAGCTGGTAGGCTCCTCGCATAGAGCATCAAGCAACAGCAAACAGAGAGAACAATAACTAACAGGAGGAGGATGCAAATGGGAATGTTCTCTTCTGTTCATCCTAGCTATTGAACCATTAGTGATAGTAATTAGAGCTAACAAGCAATTCCAGGGGATTAAAATTGGTAACAGAAATCACAAGATTAGATTTGATAGGCATGTTCAGTAACATCTCAGGATATAAAATTAATACCTCAAAATCATCACTTATGTTACTGAACGAAAATGAAAGGCAATGTCCTGGCCAACATGTATCTACTTTTAAGCTGTTGGGCATCAAAATATTACCACAAATAGAAAATATAGCATCTGTAAATTATTAACTAATAATGGACTCACTATTTAAATCTATTGAAAGATGGATGCATTTGCCTATTTCTCTAATGAGGAGAATAAACATATTAAAGATGAGCACATTCCATAAATTCCTATATTTATTTCAAAATATCCCATTGGCACCTCCTGAAAGAATGTTTGAAAAAATTACACCACTTATTAGGAAATGTATTTGGACGAAGAAGTGTCCCAGGGTTCGCCTGTCTTTATTATATCTTCCATTTGATGCAGGGGGGTTGAAGTCTCCAAATCTTTATTGGTTTTATTTGGCAGCACAGTTGAGAACTATAATGTTTTATTTTTCTGCTGGAGAGACAACGTCATGGATGGATATGGAGTCATGCTTTGCCCAGTTACCATAACATTCATACCTGAGAGCAAACACTGCCCATCCTATAGTTCTTAATCTGGTGAATGCATGATACGAGATAAAGAAATATATGAATATATCCAACTCCTTGTCACAGTTTAGTCCAATCTGGGGCAATGTTTCATTTAAACCAGGTGAGCTGGATGCTGGTTTCCAGATATGATCAAAGACAGGACTAAGCAAAATTTCTGACCTCTACTGTATAAGGAAGCAGTTCTGATGACTTTTGAGGAAATATTAATATACAACATCCCTAATAAGCACTTTTTTATATATATCTGAGACCGAGGAGTTTCATATCCTCTATGCCAGTGCTTCTCAACCCTGGTCCTCAAGTACCCCTGCCCTCCATGTTTTAGATGTTTTAAGTACTTTATATGTGTAAAGTTGCATATAATGTAAACACTCAAGTAAAATACAAGTCATTGCTATGAAAATACACTAATATGGAGTTTGCTCAATTTAACTGTTATAAACATCTACTCCTGCAAGATTATTAATGATAATGTAAGATGGGCATACTAAAACAGTTATTCTTGTCTGGAATAGAAATTTCAAAGGGGGACACCGTGGCTGCAGTGTTGATGTCAGTGAAGCAAGTATTTCAACTTAACATGTTTTCTTTATCTCTGATGACATATAGTTAGGGTCATTTTATGATTTATTGCATTGAATATATTACAGATTTCTCCTTCAAGTGTAATGACTTGAGACTTACTTTTGACTTGCCAAACAATGACTTGGTCCCACCTCTGCTCCGTCTTCACCACTTACAGATAACAAACTTACTGATGGCCACCGAACAATAATGGACATCAACAGTGAGGTGGCCAAACTGCAAGATACTTACAACATTGCAATCCAACGCAGAGATGAAGCCAAGAAACAGTTGGCAAGTGAGATCAGTCAGCAGCAACTTACCAAGTGGGAGCTTGAACACCAGAAGAAAAGAAGCAAAGACTACGAAAAGCGGATTGAAAAGATCCAAATGGAAATCGCAGTGTTGAAATCCCACATGCCGATGATTGGTGAGAGCTTATCTTTTTTTAACTTTTGCTTGTGTCTTGTGTTATCAAGATATATATATATATATATATGTGTGTGTGTGTGTATGTATCTGTTTCACTACTTATATGTATATATAATTATTGTGACCCACCCACCAACACATCATGTCTGCATTTTCTTTGGTCACAGAGGAGGGCTGCAGACACTGTTTACCAGGATGGACTTACTTGGACTCAACTTGTTACTTCTTCGCTTTCTCTGAGACTATGTCACGCAGATCATGGCAGGAAGCCAGACAGTTCTGCACGAAATATGGAGCCGACTTGGCGGTGATAGACAGCAGAGAGAAACACGTAAGTATCAACATTTAGTCAACACATTGATATTTCTGGGCAAAAATCTGCATTTCCTTCCTTGTAATTCTCTTGTACACACTGTAAAAAAAAGAGTCATGCATAAATTTACTGGAATTAACTAATCTTTTCTCATTAACCTAAAGCTATATTATGTAACATTTTACATTAAATTGTCAAGAAATGCTAGACATATGTTAAATATTATCCTAAATGTTTCCAACAGTTTTCAAATGCAGAGAAATCTGTGATTAATTCAAATGCTGAATATGTCCGAGAGTGAGGAAGGAAGTTGGTGCACATGACAAACTTTAATACATTACCTCATTCATGAACATGATTTCTGCCTGAACTGTGTCAGATAGATTTTCATCAGCTATGGTGGTTGTTTAAAAGCGAAGAAAACAACTCCAGTGATCCCACGCTACCTCACAGCATCATCAAACTACATCTGTTGTTAATGTTTAAATGTAATAATACAGCCCAGACACTAATGTTCTGGTTCAACTTAATATCTAAAGCTTATTGAACATATTTTCTCAAGTAAACCTGAAGTAATATCAAGCTTATATGATTTGAAAAGTTTGTATTGAAACATCAGTCAATTTAAAATTTTAAGACAGCCAGGACACTAACTTTACTAACCAAATAGTTCATTTTTACATTGTAATGCTTTACATTTTATTTCTGAGCAGTGAAAGAGGTTGGTTACATAGAACCCAACAATATATATTAATATACATGTATGTGTATGTGTATGTTTGTGTTTGTGTGTGTGTGTGCATTTCTGGTGTTGTCAGCTGGCAATAAGCCAATTGGTAAGTAATTATCAAGACACTTCGAGACCCATGGCCCATACTGGCCTCTGGATTGGACTGAGAGATGTGGAGGAGGAGGGGATTTGGAAGTGGCTGAATGGAAGGAGACTGTCTGAGGGGTAACATTTACATACATGTCATGCACATACTGTAAACTGCAACAGATAACTCATTGAGGTCACATGTTGTTATTGTAGGAAATGCTGTGATAGCACATTCATGGTACTTATGGACCTCAACCCCCAATATTAATTAGTTAATTAATCATTTGTTTTAACGTATTGTGACAAAGCAGTTATATAGCTCAGCAAAGTAACCTTTGTTTCAGGTACTGGAATGATGGAGAGCCCAACAACTCTGGCAACGAGGACTGTGCAGCTACGTATCCCAGAAGCAACCCCTTCAAGGCCTGGAATGATGCTCCATGTAATTATGAACTGAAATGGATTTGTGAAATGGCACCAAGATCTGTAGGTTAATGTGATGTTTTTTTCTAAAATCACATTTAGTTTTTGTTTAATTATCTGAATGAAGAATTAACTCCACCTTAAAGACTTTTCACACATCTTTTGAGTTGTTCTTTTTATTGTCACATCATTATTTGTTGAGACTACAAAATGGCAAAGAAGTTAAAAAATATGAAAAATACATCTGATTTATGAAATGAACCATAAAATGTGAGTTAATTATTTCACTGTAATAAATAAAATATTTACCTTTAATATATACATACGTATTACTACTATACAGATCTGTACACTAGGTTACCAGTTTACTGGGAAAACAGCCATCTTCACATAAAGTAACATAAGCTGAGTTGTTTAGTTGATCTTAAATGTGTTAAATGTCACTGACATTTATCATTACATAGACTATAAAAACAGTAACTTAAAGTGATTGTTTGGATTGTCTGAAGTGGCATTGTATGAGGTATTTATTTATAGTCAGTGTATTTGATACAGTAGATGGCGGTTGACAACCCCCCAGTTTAGAGAAGCAGAGCAGTGCCAGCATAGAAACTAAGCAAAGTACTCCTTTGGACAGGATCAGCAGCAAAACGTATTTTGCCCACTTATATCTACTCCACTATCACAATCTATATTAGTTTAAATATATGCTGTATTTAGAATATTTCCACTGCTTTACCCTGTTATCGGACAGCCTTATCTGATGGGAAACTGCCAGTATAGAAACCAAATATCCACTTGTGCCCAACCAGACTTCACTGGCAAAATCAGAAACTTCACCTCGCAGAACATAGGACCGCTTGGATCAGTTAGTTTGTTTGTGTTATTGTGCACCTTCAGGGTTTTAAAAGGTTAGTTCAGATTCACCACAGTCACAGAATAACACAAACAAATTAACACACTGAAGCAGCAGTAGACCAGCAACTAAAATGTTATGCAAGGAAATTTTACTTCATACAACCACACTTCAAATAATTTGAACAATCCCTTTAACCACTGAAGCTAGGCAATTTGGTTCTGGCAGTTCCCCTTTTTACACCCTGCTGTTGCAAGAATTTACTGAGAACAGAGTGTAAAGCAGAGAATCACCACTGGCCAGGGCTTCTGTAGGTAGAAACAGCTTGTGGATCAGAAGGGTCAAAGGAGAAAGGCCAAAAAAGTGCAAATGCCATAATGACGCCAATCACATCCAAATTTGGAATTTTACCTGAAAATGCACCACATGGGTCAGTCTTCAATTGGATACAACAACACACTGTTAAACTATGTTGCAGGTGTACCTAATAAACTGGCAATTTAGTGTATATGTACCATCCAATAACACAATCCAAAACTAATGTCCACTTTGCATTTGTGCCTAACCTGCTGACCTTTTAGCATTTTAATGACTTCATGTTTTGAAGCCTGCACTGCAGTGTCAAACCACACCTTGCTTCCTAAGCATGCTGGTCAGACGCTCACAGCACCGCAAAGTGCTGCCGAAGTTGCTTAAGAAGCTGCTGAGTGTCGACGTGCTCGGGAAAGGAGTCCTCTGACTTTTGGGCTACAATGTAGCTGCTCTGAAGGTCTCCGATCTGCACACAGACAAAAGCCTCACTCTGTCACACTGTATCATGGAGATTATACTTTATCTCTGCACTTTTCAGATGTTAAGATGAATGAAACAATAATAAATTACCTTTTCAGAGAGAATGGAGAGATTGAAGTGTGGCTCATACATGTGAGGGGCCAGCGATGCAGCAGTCTGCAGGAAGGCTTTAGACTGGATCAAAGATAAGACAGACATTGATAATGTTGACAGTACAATATTTCAACAAAATTTTTATGAAAAGAACTCTGCCTGTATTTTCTCATTTAGAGTAGGGCTGCATCTGAGGAATGGACAGCGGTATCTTTAAAAATAGACAGCTTGAACATCATTGTGCACTTTAAGTTAAGCTTAAAGACTATCATTGTTAGTAGGGCTGTATCAAATGTCTTTTTTTTTTTACATTTAAAGCTTCTATTGAGGTAAGCTTCAAATGGAGCTTAAAGAAAGCTTAAATCCTTAAATGAATGAAGCCTAAAAAGTGCTCGAATAAAGTGACTCATCAGATTAAATGAGAATTAACTTTCTATAAAGAACGTAACTCGTCAGTTTCTTCAACATAAATGTCATTTATGTTATTGTTAGATTGCTGCTAGACAGCCCCTTTAATACAGATGCCTGTTAGTGTTTTCATGACTACTGCAATTTAGTAGTCATCAACCACCGAAAAAGCCTTGTCAACTAGCTGCGGGAGACATATTTTATTCACCTGGTAACGATGATCAACATCAAAAAGGTCTCAAATACAACAAGTAAAGGGTTAACTAACATAGGTGGGACCAACCTGGGTCAGTGAAATAGCACTGACTGGACTAAACTCCCAGCAAAGCTTGTCTGAGCTGAAGATCTAGCTGCAGTAACAATGCAACTGCTTTCTTGCAGGTATAACAGGAGTCTTTCCTTCTCTAAATACCTAAAATTCTGTTCAAACTAGAAACGGACGATTAGTCTACAGCAAACACACAGACTTCTGCGGGACAACCACAGTCTCAGACAGTAGATCTCATAATATCTTGTCTCATATCATGATATTAATGTTTAATTGATTTATCTTCCATATCTTGGTTGGTGTAATTGGTGACTTACAGCTTGTTGGATTCATGGTGTGCGAGTGTAACCTTAAAATGAACACTACACTGTAGGAACATTTTCAAACAATCAATACTGTGCCGGGTGTATCTGAGTTTAACGACAATAGTGACACTTTAATGGTTCTTAAATAATGGACTGTGTAACATCTTATTAGAGGGTCTAAAAGGATGTCAATATGACCTCACACCTCATATTTTAACAGTGGAATAAAAGCAGTATGACTCAATGACGTGTTTTCACCTGTTCGATTCGACCTTTGCGCAGCTCCAGCACAGCCAGGTTGTTGTAGGCCTCAGCGTGGTCATTATTGAAAGCCAAGGCCAGTTTAAAACACTGGTAGGCCAGCGTCAAGTCCCCTATACCCTGTAAACATAGAACACATGCACTTTGAACCAACTTCTGTTTGTATGTTGTAAGCTAGGGAGTAGTAAAGGTCAATATTTAATTCAGTTTAACTGTGATCCACATAGAGAGGGGGTACATATTAGATCATCAGACATTCTGGGATTTTGTTGGGGATTGTTAACTCACCACAGCCACGTGTCCTATGTTGTACCACACGTCAGCCTGCTCTTCATCATTGGCCACCAGGGCCAAAGCCCTCTCAAACGAGGACAGAGTCATGTCGTACTGCTGGGCGTAGAAGCAGCACAGGCCCAGGTTGTTGTACAGCTGGCAGTTATACACCCCCATCTGGAGGAGCCGTCTAGCAATAGGAGAAGCTTATTGAATCACAGATGGGACATAACCTCTCATTACAATACGTACACTGTAAAACATTACATAAATTATATGTATCTGACCTGTAGAAGCGCAGGGCAATCTCAGGCTGATCGGTGTAGAAGTGATTGCTGCCTATACAGGCTATAGCCTCGACGTGAGTGTTGTCCTGCTTCAGGACATCTTTGTAGTATTCTGTGGCTGATGAAATGTTGTTCATCTCCTGTGACAATAATAGAGTAAGACAGTACATATGGTTACCTTGTATCTTCAGAGAGAACTGAGTAGATTCTATACACTCTTAGAAATAAAGTTGCTAACTAGAACCATATACGGTTCTTCGGCTTGTCCCCATAGGAGAACCCTTTCTGTTTTTGAAAAAGATTCTTAATGGAGCCCGTAATCTTACAAAGAACCCTTGATGAACCATTCAAAAAAGGTTATTCTCAAGCAAATGGTTCTGGGTAGAACGTCAGCCCTTCAGGAAGAACTCTTTTGAAACTCTTATTTCTGAGAGTGTAGTAAAGACCAATGTGGCTGAATATACTGTACCTCATGTATGCGAGCGATTCCTGTTAGAAGGGTAACCTCACCAGGAAAGTGGTCCAGGCCTTGCTTGAAAAGGTTGAGTGCTGTTATTGGTTGATCCAGACGCTGATACACCTGAGGGAGAACGCACATTTTTCATTTATTGCTAAACATTTGGTTCTATAGAAAGAGTATTTTCAACAATGTAATGCTATGATGACTTTGTCTTACCTTTGCGAGGTAAAGATAAGTATCCACCACCTCTTGATGGTTGAGAGCGGATCTAAACTGTTTTTCTGCCTCTCGATATAAACCAAGCCTTCAAAGGTCAGACGTATGAGTCATTACATAGATAATAAAAATGCAACTTCATTAAAGGATCAGTGTGTAGGATTTAGTGGCATCTAGGGGTGAGGTTGTAGATTGCAATGACTGAACACTGCTCGGCTCACCCTCCCCTTCCAAACATTGCGAGACGTGAAAGACCACGTCTAGAGCCAGTGTTTGTCTGTTCTAGGCAACTGTAGAAACATGTTAGTTTAACATGCTGGCTCCAGAGCCTTGGATGTGTGCAATGGTGTCTTCAACCATTGTGGGGCGCTGTAGGATTATGGCTTGTGACATTCACATGTGCTGCAGATAGTGCTAAGAGCCGGCACTCATTTCCCATGATGCATCGCTGAGAGTTTAAGTTTTACTAAGTTGCTTTTTGTTAGTGTTTGTAATGTGTTCAGAACATGATGGTTTCAGTTGGTTTATGGTGGAGACTGTCATTTTTAAGCCGGTTTGTTTTTGTAACCATGAGTGAGGTGACAAGTACATTTCTTCGCCTCAGCTGAATTTTCTGAAAGCGATGTTGGACTTGGTTCACCCAAGATAAATTGTAATGTAGATTTGAAAAGTACAGAGTTATAAATTGTTAATTTCATGGTGTGAAGCAAAGCATTTACAAGTAAAGAAACATGCAAGACAGTGGAATTTAGATTGGAAGGTGGACCAGTGGTGTTCGTCCAATATCTAGTGAGTGAACTGAATTAATATTGGCCCTCGATACTGATGCTGGACTGGGTCGATCTCATCGCTCATCTCTAATTTAAACTTAGTCTAAGTTAACGAAAACACAGTTCTTATCTTCAGATGATTAGAAACAAATCAAATCATGCTTGTGATTATTATACTCCACTCCTGCCATATTCTGCCAATAAATTTGCTTAAATCTTACACACTGGACCTCTGATTTCAGAAATGTTGAGCTCAAACAATGTGGTGGTCTGGGAGTTACTTGCCTGTAGTAGCATTTGCCCAGCTGAACCTTCCACCACCAGTCTTTGAACTGAGCATGTTCAGTAGCTTGAGCAGCCAAATCTAAAGCCTGGACAAGAAATGTAAAGTTTGTGTTACATGAATAACAGTCAACAATCTCACAATGTATTGAAAACCAATTTGCGTTCTAGCTAATTTATGCAACACTTACATTTTTCACATCATTCTCATGATGAAAGATGAACTCAAACAGTGTCTGAAAAGAGAAATTATGGTTATTTGACATATGAGGAAAAAAAAAAATCAACAATCTTGATTAATTTTTCTATGTCACAGTCTTACCCTGGATAAATTAGGCTTCTGGGAATACTTGGCCAGATTCAGTCTTGACAAGTTTATAAATGGTCCATCTGGATTGGTTAACATGGAGGCCTGGAGAAACAGTGGAACAAAAAGTCATGCTAAATATTTGAGGGTTTCCTCAAGGGCAATATTGTTTCCTCAAAGGCAATATTTTTATATAAATAAAAATAAACAGGTAATTGATAAAGGTTAATGGTCTAGCAATATTAATATAAAGAAATCCAGAAAAATACTCTAAACATCGATCAATGAAACACAAAACATTTAAGTTTAAAGGTGTGATTTGAAAGATGATTCACTTGGCAGATTCTGTGTTTAAAATATAAGAGAAAAGTGTATTGTAGTATAAAGTCTAAAGTATATTGTATTTGACCATCGCTAATAAACAGTTTCACACAGAGCCTCTCAGTCGCTGCAGGTGTACATCATTTCAGAGATATTTACTAACCGTTCCGAGGCGAATGAATCTGCCAGAAGCACTAGTAACAGGACGAGCAGTGCTTGCGGTGCGGGGGGTCTTGATGGCCTGCTCCATCGTCCCAGGACGCCCTGACTGCGTGCTGGGTCTTACAAATCCTGTTATAGGACGCCCTGATTGTGTCATAGGCCTTGAAATCAGAAAAGAAAGCCGTTTCTTACTTTGTTGAAAATGTCATCAATGTTCACATTTCAAGGCGTTATACAGTATGAGCAGTCTGGCAGACACAGTACCTGACAGCCGGTGTGGGACCTCCGCCCTGACTTGTTCCAGGGAGCCTCAGTGATGTTCCGGGTCCTGGAAGAAAATTAAGTCTCATCAATCAAACAAATTTAACCATAGATTTAAAAAAAAAAAAAATCACTTTAGTTTTTATTATCTTTTTACTTATGCAAGTCAAAGAAAAAACATAACAGTGAAACATACAAGTGTAAAGAGGGGGTTACAGTTTACAACTAGTAACAAAATTTACTGTATATTATTAAGGCCTTATGTCTTTTTGTAAAGCACTTTGTCATATCATAAAAATTGATATATCAATTAAGTTTCTAATTATTATTATGTATTATTTACCTATTATTATGTATCTGCTTTTATACACGATTTACATTATTGCTAATAAAATTATACAGCGTTGTTGTCTTGTCCATAATTTTTTTCCACAGCATAAAATAATGAGACTTGATTGATGTCTGTGGTGTTGCACAAATATGATGCCATTCTTCTTCGGAAATCATTACGTTCTTTTCCTACTTAAGTTTTACATAGAATGTACCTGACATTACATTAAACTTCTTAACCTTAAGGCAGAGTTGAAACTTACGTGCAACTTGAGCAATAGAGCTCTCATCCAGCATCATCTCAGCAATCCCCTCCTGGTCGACCTCAACTTCATCTATGTATACCATCTCTGTAAGAGCACGAGTTTTCAAGCTCCATGCAGCCTATGAAACACACGATTAAGTAATAAAAAAGGGTTATTATTTGGATATAGATGTAAACATGCTACAGTCAGGATCTACGTTAAACTATCCACGTGAAAAAGGGTTAAAAAAGGATGACAGAGATGAACAGTCTTCAGTCATTGTTACCTCTGCGATAGGCAAGGAGGAGTCCTTAAGATAGCATGCAGTGAGTTAGTGAGAGAAGATGAAAGTTGAAGTGCATAAGTGGGGAAATGAGAAAATGAATGGAACAGGTTGCAGGGGAAACTGAAAATGAAATGTGAAAATGAAATGCAATGCATGGACCAGGAATATGTTCCAGCACAACTGAGATAAATGCTGATTTACAGATGTACCAGCAAATATAACATTACCTAAATTAAATCATGATAAACTACGAGGACTCGACTAATCAGGATTATACGACAGGGTCTACAGCTTTCCTGCGCTAACACACAAGTAGGCTTTCCTTAAAGGATAATCGCTAGCATGCTAGGCTAGCCCGTACAGTACCTGGTCGTACGGACTGTCTTGTAATATTTTTGTGCAAATATCTGAACACTGTTGGAGTTTTCGCCTCCTGAAGTAGCTCCACGCCAGAAACAAAGGATCCATCGTTACTTCCATTGCTTTGGTGGAAAAATAATAATAAACTGGTGTAAAGACAGGCTACCGAGCTGTTTAGCAAGGTTGGGATGATGGCGAGACAGAAGCTTCCTCTGTCGCTCGGCAACGGCGGAGGAGGGCGGTGCTTCATGACGTAACTTCCTCTAATGACATTAAAATAAATCATATTTAAGAACATTTAAATATATATATTATTTTACATTTTATGTTATTTATTTAGTTTTTTTATTTTGCTTGTTTTTTTCCACTTTATTTTACTTGTTTGTTGTTTCTTTCCCACTTGGTAATGGGACACAAGCTTTACAGAGCATTTCTCTTGATAATTATTGAGGAAACTAAAAATCTTTAAAGATAAGTCAAAATAAACAAAAAGTGTGTTAAAATTGAGACATAAATTGAATAAATGAAAATAAATTAAAACTAACTGATCAACTAAGCAAACAAAGTTTTAAATATAGGCCTATTATTGTATGGTACACAGCCTAACAGACTCAATGTAATTTCAGTATTCAGCAATGGATAATTCAAAAAAGGACAAAAAAAAGGAACTTGACGATAGATATGAATTTTACCTAATAAAATCAGTACGATTACAATTAGTTGTGTTTTCTGGAGCTCACTGCACCAGCATGAAAAATCAGCCTTCAAATTCTGTTATCCAGTTTGAAATGTTTTTTTTTTTCTGCAAAACTAATAACATCAGTAATATATAAACTATATTGAGGATCAAAAAGAGGAAACAAAGTGTCCGGGAATCATGTTATGACCAAAAGTAAATGAAAATTTAAAAAAAAAAAAAAAAAAAAAAAAAAAATCAGTAAATTGGTTATATAGGAAGCTTTGACATTCAGTAAAATCAAGATAATACATGGGAGAAAGTTTAATTTTCTACTGGTCCATTTTATTTTGTTTGGAGTGAATTTGAAAAAAAAAACCCAGTTGTATTTCCGTTTGAAATATTATTAATTTATTTTTAAGTAAGCCTTTATTGTATCATATGTCTGTGTAGGTTCTCAGTCATCCAGGTCATGGTATCCGTAGCAAGGTTTGTTGTAGGCAACTGGACTTCATAGAGTTCTTGAAGACGTTTCGCCTCTTGGATGAGAGGCGAAACGTCTTCAAGAACTCTATGAAGTCCATTTGCCTACAACAAACCTTTATTGTATCATTTCAAGTCATACAATTATCAAACATCAACATTAACAACATCAAAACAAAACAAAGACAAGGCAGAAAAACAGGACAAACTATATAGTGCTGCCATGTAACAGTCAATAAAGATATTAAATAAAAATATTTAAAGTTTACCAAATTAATATTGTTTTCACTCTTTTACTATTTTTGGTCCATGTTTATAATGTCCAATTTCTGTATTGAAGTGTTATTTTTAGTCCAATAATAAAATATTCAAGATAAACAGTTTTTACAATCTATTTCATTTTTAATGAAAAAAGTCGATTTTTCTTCTTTTTTTTCTCCAAAAAACTAAATAAACGGTTGAAATGTTAGCCTAGCATAACTTTTTAGCCGTGACAGAGGTGTCCTCTCTGCTTTTTCCACCCTCGAGGATGAGTCAACGAATGTGATTGGACGACGCGCTGGTCCGTCATTTTTGTGGGCGGAGCTTGCGGAATAACAGTGCAGCTCCATCTTTGTAGGATTTGACAGGAGCTTTGACCTGTGTCGAAGAAGAAGAGAACCGCGAGCCCGGGGTTGACGAGGTACGAGCGGATTCTCACAATGAAAACGGCAGCTTAGAAACCCGTTCTCTTCAAATAGACACAGAGAGCTTTCATTTTTATCAAACAACGAGACTCTAAATCCACATGACCCTCAAAAATGCCTAATTTCAACGCTCCCCCTGGACTGGTGGAAATCCAACGGAACTAATGGGACACACGGGCTTAAAATAAATCCGTTTTGGTGAATGACACTGTATCAGAAAACCTACGTGACAGCGATAGAGAGACACACACGGAAGTGCGGACATGGCTGACAGAACTGCTCCCAACTGCCACCTGAGACTGGAGTGGGTGTACGGATACCGGGGACATCAGTGCCGCAACAACCTGTACTACACCGCCGCCAAGGAGATAGTCTATTTCGTCGCCGGTGTAGGAGTTGTGTACAACACCCGGGAACACAAGCAGAAATTTTACCTGGGCCACAACGATGATATAATAAGGTATACTGTAATAATAATGTTGCACAGACACGTCTAACAGTTTGTTTCAGCACCTCGGACAGCACCAGCATTCACAACACAACATGAATTGACACTGTAGTGTTGTCATTGCAGGTGCTGGTGTCACCTTGTGTAATGTAATATGATATTTTTAAGGTCCATAGGGAGCAAAACACATCTACTTAGCAGCATCACCAGAGTTTGTGGCAGCTTCTAACCAGCCTTCCAGATTGAAGGGTGGTCTCTCTCTCTGTCTCGCACCACTAAAGATTACACTGCTGCCACTCCTCTCGTCACCTCTTGCTGTTGCAGGGCTGCTGGATTTTTAAATTAGAGTTAAATCATCAAAAAATATTCAATGTATAACAATATCACATTGAGAAAAGTATGGCTGCAACTATTTTTATTAATTATTTACATTGTTGATTTATGTGTCCATCATTTTCACGATTAGTTGTTTGGTCTATAAAAAGTCAGAAAATAATGGAAAATGTTGATCATTGTCTCCCAAAGCTCAAGATGACATCTTTTAATGTATTGTTCTGCCCACCACCAAAAAGTATTTTAGTTTACTGGCATATTGGAGTAAAGAAACCAGGAAGTATTCAAATTTAAGTGGCTGGAATCAGAGAATTTTGCCTCTTTTTTTTGGGGGGGGGGGGTACTCAGACTGAGTAATCAATTGTCTATAGAGTTGGTGATTAATTTGATTAATTTAATAGTTGACAGCTAATCGATTAATCATTGCAGCTCTAGAGAAAAGCAGCAAATACACTTGTTTTCACAGAAAATATTTAGCATTTTTTTGCTCACTAAATTGCTTATTAAAATAGTTGATTAGTCTGTGGCACTCTGCCAGGGGGTTTCAGATTCATGCATTTAAATTATGATGATATTATTATCTTATTTTTTTTCAAAATCATATTTTAATTTTTAAATCTAAAACAGTTCATAGATTACGTTAGAGCTGGGCAATAATGGACAAAATCAAATATCACAACATTTCTGAGCAAATACCTCTTTCAACATTGTTGGATGACTATTGGTGCTTTCACAAAATATCTTATCTCATATCACATTATTGACATAATGAAGGCCTATATAAATCTTCCTCCTGCCAGTCAAGTACCCTCACGTCTCCCAATAAATGATGGAAATTGCTCTCTCTACAGGCTTATTCTGTGTTGACATGGTGTAAATATTTTTAATACATACATGTCTAATATCTTTCAAATACACTTCTTTTGTCTTGTTCTTTCCCATAATTAAGTATAAGTGCAAGAAAATAAGCTATGTCAAAGTATTGTAAGGGACATACATACATGAGGGGGTCCCTGGATTATTGAGAACCTCTGATCTAAGCTATTTATCAATTGTTTTTTTTCTTTGGTGTAGTTCTCAGATTGCTCGCACTCCCAGCATCATCACTATCTGGCAGCACAAACGTTTCAACATATTTTAAAAGCAGCCTGCCTGCATGTCTTGTCTTTCCAGCACTTGGGGAGAAATAATGCTAATGTGCAATTCTGAAAAATGCACTTGAATACAGCCGTCCTTGGAGGGATCCTTGGATTGGAAAGCTTTCTGTGGGCTGTGGCAACTCATCAAACCCTGAATCAGCTGCTCTTTGATAAAACATAGCGGCAAAGTAATAACCAGTGTTACATCATCACACATGTAATGATCCTCCTCCTGCCTTTCTAACTGTTTCTCAGCATGCCACACAACAACGACCTGTGTCCAACGCTCCAGTGCTCGTGTTGACATGTGTGTGTGGGTTGGCCTGGAGATGACTAGCATTATATACTGTGTCGGTAGTCAGCTGGGCTCCTGCTCCATTATTAATGGGACAATAGAGATACTAACCCTCAGCTGCCCTGTGGCTGAGGAGCCTGAGTTCAAACGCTTAGCTGGAGGAGTCAGTGACTGAACCACAGTGTGATGTTTGATTCCAACATGCAGCATGCATTTGCAAAAGTCATGCATTGGAAAATCACCAAAGTGGTCATCTGTGCTCATTATTGAAAACAAATTTGTAGGTATTCAGTCAGATCAGGCTCTGCATGGTGTCATTTGGTGCTTTTTCTGCTTTAAAATAGATCTAAGGATTTGGTGATATGAATATATTTACAGCACAAACTATTAGAGCTGCAACGATTAGTTGATCGACTAGTTGTCAACTTTTAAATTAATTTCTAACTATTTTTATTGGAGCTGCAACTAACAATTATTTTCATTGTCAAATAACCTGTCAGTTATTTTCTCAACTAATCAATTAGTTGTTTGGTCCATGAAATGTTAGAAAGTGGTGAAAAATGTAGATCACTGTTTCCCAAAGCCCAAGGTGATGTCCTCAAATGTCTTGTTTTGCCCACAAAACAAAAAGAAAAAGAAAAAAGAATTTCTTAAACTTTTTTCAATTCCTAATTGGATAATCATCAATCATAATTTTTGCCTATCGATTAATCAGTTAAAGTAATTTTTTCAAATGTGAATATTTTATGTTTTCTTTAATCCTCGGTGACAATAAATTGAATGTCTGTGGGTTGTGGACAAAACAAGACAAGACATTAAAAGACATCACCTTGGGCTTTGGGAAATGGCAATCAACATTTTTCTAACTAGGGATACACCCAAATCTGAATACTTTATTTGGAAAAGCACAAATAACGTGATGGAAACAGAAATTTCTTCTATTTGAAGTTGGTCATTATTACTCAAAAAAAGTCAGCTCCAGGATTACGTCTGTTTAGTTTATAAGATTTTATCTACCTTAATCAAACATGGATTTGCACAAAGATTATTCCTTTCAACTGAAGGATATTTGTGTATACCTGTAAATTAGAACTGTAGAGTCTCTATTTCCAATGCAAATCAGAATTTTAAAATGTGTATATATATATACATACACATATATATATATATTCCTTTTGGTTTTTAATTTTTAAGTATCCCTGAGTTAAATGGAAAGTAGTGGTGAACTTTTAGACAGTTCATAAAACTTAGTTGAGATGAAGAGTCTGGTATGAGGAGGCTGAAATATATTTCATAATTAAGTATATGCCAATACTCAATCATTTTGATGTTTTGTAGTAGAGATGGGGCCAATCCATTCAAATACTGTTGGGGCCTGATATTAACATAAGACATTCATTGGGTATTTGATTTGCATCAGCAAAGTGTATGCTCATCTAAATTCCATGACATTATGAATTTTCTATTTGCGTGGTATGCAGCATGAATTCATTATTTGGTTCTGAATGGTACTCTCCACCTCGACTTTGTGTCTGCAAGCAATTCAATCCACTGTGAAAGTACAGGCGGCTGTTCTGGAGAAATGCAACGGCTGCCTCACTCATGGTGTATCAATAAACCGCCATATTCTGTATGTATAGTATTTTTGGTATTGGCAGATATCAGAATGCCCAATTGGCCTGATGTAACTTGCCTTCCAGTGTAAACCACACCCGCTTCTGGTCATCTATCCAAATACAGATACAGGAACAGATAATTGTGTTGGTCATTCAACCATCAAAATTATCTGATACAGATACAGATACATAAACAAATAATGATGTCTCTGTACACCTCTGTATGAGACATTTCATGGCCCAAACAACTAATCATTTAATCGAGAAAATGATCAAGAGATTAATTGCTTAGGAAAATAATCATTAGTTGCAGCCCTACAAGCGGTTCAGATTGCTTGAGCTGTCTGTTATTGTTGACACAGCCCAGGTAATAGTCATTTTAAACCCAGATCTCAGAGGAGTGCTTGTGAAGCTCTCATAAACACTTCCATTCTTTGACTTCGACTGCTATGGCACAACCAGGAGCAATCCTCAGCAGATTCAGTGCTGGATAACTGTTGGACTGCTCTCACGTTGCACTAACTCATGTGGAATAGATGCAGCCCCCTCAAATCCCTCTCTCTTTCCATTTCCCTCTCTGTTGCTCTTATTTTGCTTTTCTATTCTGGTTGCTTGCTGCTATATTTTGTTTGTGAGGTACATACATCATGAATTGATGTTTTACTTCATAAATTAATTGCTTGCCCTGTTTCTCCCTCCTGGTTTCCACTTGCCCTGCAGCTGCTTTTAACTGGTCTCCCAGTCTGATGTGGATGTGGATGAGCTAATAGGCAGGTTTGCACGTGAATGAAAGGCTGAGCCGTCCATAAGAGTGGACAAGGATGCCTCGTGTTGCCTTCTGAGGAATGTAAATTCACAGGTTATTGGGCAATAACATAATTAGATGTTAATTTGCTGCAGTTAAAATATGATTACCCTTGAGCCATGTTAGTAAAATGAGTAGACAATTGTATAAACTGTTATTTGCTATTCTTCTCCTCACATATTTCAGTACTTGTTCCACACTGTTGCAGCTCAGACAGTTATTCCAGTCTACAGAACCTCAGGCTACTGCTAAAAAGCTGCAGGAGTTTGTCCGTACCACAAAGCTTAATCTCTTCTTTTTGCAGTCATGCTGACATGCAGGATACACACACGCCGACTGGAACAAGGCACATGAATACATTCAAAACATGGGCATGCACAATAAAAAATAGGCCAAATTACTAAAAAAGTGTGTGATCCCGGTGGGTTCCCATGACTGTTGCAAAACAGCACACTCAGCCCAGTCCAGGTTAAGAAATGTGGGCATGGAACATACTGTGTCATCATTTGTGAGGATAATATGCAATATTTTTGATTTAAAGTTTCCAACATTGTTCAAACTCAGAGAAATCCATAATTTTATTCAGACTAATAGGGAGTGAAGAAGGAAGTCGGCGAACATGACTAAATGTAACCTGAATAAAACTTTAATACATTACCTCATCCATGAACATTTGCAATGATGGTTTAACAATGAAGACAGCTACTCCCATGGTCCCACTAGGGCTGTGTATTCACAAGAATCTGGCTATAAAATACGCATCACAATGTAAGGATTACATTTCAATATATTTCGATATTGTGAGCAAGGTGATGAAGTCTAATTTATGGAAAACTGTCAAAGGATAAAGAACACATAAAATAAAATCTGAGTTAAAAAAGTTACTTTTTAATGCAAGCAGAACAGTGAAGATAAATATCAACACTGCTATCTAGCAGTCCGGGGCTTAAATGCAACATAAAATTAAACGCTGTTAACAGTACAGTGTTTTGAGAATCACAGATCAAAATATTGTTACACTCACATGTATTGATATTGTCTTACACCCCTAGATCCCTCACTACTTCATGATGTCATCAAAATCTCCAATGGCCGCAGAAATTACTTACTGCGTGTTAAAAAACTGCATTTGAAGACATATGTCGAGATTGGGCTGTGTGTCGAGGCTCACAGAATATTTTGCTGCGTTTGAAATCACATACTACATACCCCAAATTTGTACTATTGTTTGTGTAAATAAACAGTAGTATTTATCTTTTTGGATGTAGTTTCACATCACTTCCTGGGAGCCTCTTTGCTGGTTGGAGATGTGTAACCGTGGTAACCAATTTCAAAAATATATTGTGCCTACTAAAGTGGAACTTTAGTTACATTTAAATTGAAGCATTATTGACATTACACCAGAGCTGCCTTGGTCGCTGTCGGCCTGGTTATCATCACTACTGCATTCCACTGTGGGGTTTATGCTGGTGGAAAGATATGCATCACAGGTTTCATACCAAGATTTCGGACATGCTAGAAAATCTCACATACTGTTTTAATGCAGGTTAGTGTGGAACTTTGGATACAGCCTTTGCCTTTAATCAGAATTGCTCTGTTTAAATAATAATATCCTGCTGTTTTACAGTTCTTGTAGCAATATTAAACACTGATGCCTTTGAAACGTTCCGCTTCTCCATTTCTGTTAAATTTTAAAAGGATTTTGTAGAAAAATTATATGTCAATAAGAATGTCACCCTCTGTACCATAACATAATATGTTCATGCATCAGCACCTGAAAAACCTTGACTTAATTATGTTCCCTGTTATGATAGAGCATGAGGGTTAATGAGAGGGTGTTATGGACACAGGACTAAAAGGCTGTCTCATATTACAATATCTTGTTCACTTTATGATGGATCACAGCCAGAGTTATGGATTATAGATGCCAGACCGAGGCTGGTCTTGTTTCAGTGAGCTTGGAGAGATGCAGAGAGAATAATAGTGCTGAAGAATTTTCCTTAAACTCCTTCTTGTTAGAATTAGCTGGAAGGCGCGTACAATAAATGTGGTGGGTTGGCAGAGAAGAGTCTTGCACTTGCACTCTGTGAACTGGATGAGCTAATGTGAACTAACTCTGCATATTAATGTGCAAGCTAAAGTCAAAAGTACAAAACTGACAACCATTTTCTGTAAAGTTGTTAGAGTGTGTTTAATATACACTCAACAAAAATAGAAACACAAAAGTTTTGTTTTTGGTTCCATTTTTCATGAGTTGAAATTAAATACTTCTTTCGTGCACAAAAAACATTTTATTCCTCTCAAATTTTGATCACAAATTTTTTAAAGTCCGTGTCAGTAAGGACATCTCATTTGCCAAGATGCCATCTGACAGATGTGGCACACAGATGCTGATTAAACAGCGTGATTACTGCACAAGTGTGTCTTGGACTGGTCACAGTAAAAGGCCACTCTGAAATGTACAATCTTGAAAAAAGACATTTATTAGACACTGAACTATGGCTATTTCACACAGTGCTACACATACCGACTTTTTTTTCCAGGAGGGCAAAGTCATGACCTGCCCTACTCTGCCTCTGAATGGCCGGCGTTCATTGTCTTCATTGGTTGGGTTGGTTAGGTTTAGGCATGAGGAGTGACTGGTTAGGATTAGGGTAATATCAGGTAAGCCAATCAAAGGTAGAGTAGGGCTGGTCATGGCTTTGTAAAAAAAAAAAGGTATCTGCAGCCCTGTGTAAAATAGCTAGATCAAACCACACATTTTAGAGTGTCCTTTTACTGTGACCAGTCCAAGACACACCTGTGCAATAATCATTAATTAATCATCATCTCTATATGTTACACCTGGTGGATGGATTATCTTGGCAAAAGAGAAGTGATCACAAACACAGATTGTAACACATTTTTTTAACAGAATTTGAGAGAAATAAACCTTTTGTGTGTACCGAAGAAGTCCTAGATTATAATTTTTGTTAAGAATACATGCAATATAGTAAATCTGTATTTTTAACAATATTACTGTTGCCTAAATTGAAGACTTGAATGTGAAATAATGATGTATCCGGCGAGTGTGTGGGAATGTGCTTACAGGCAATTACTGTTGACAACAGGCCCGAGAGTTAATGGATATGATTCACATGTCTCTGTATTCATCCTACTTTGTTTGTATTGTGGATTTATAGACAGTCATGGTTTGTGGTGATGTATTTCCCCAAACACTGTCTTCTGCTTACTTTTCTGCTGACTTTGGTCATGACTGTATTCAATCATTTATGATTGCAAACTGCTTTTTTGTTTTTTTTCAGTGCACAAGCTCATAACTTTTAATCACCATAATCAGAAGGAAACAGTAGGCCCAACAAAATGGAAAATAGAATAGAAAAAGAAAGACCTTAGTGTCATTGTAAAAAATAGAACAAAATTAGGAGCACTACTGCTGATCAGTGCAATCAAAAAGACACAAAAACGTACAGGAACAAAAACAACAAACAAACACTGCCAATTAATAGGTATGAAACTAGAATAACAAGTCGAGCGGAATAATTAGTCACATAAAGTGTAACAGTACAATGAAATTTTTTTTTAAAATGTTGGAAAAGTAGGGCCACAACAAACAATTTTCATCATTGTCAATTAATTTTTCAATTATTTTCTCAATTAATAGATTTGTTGTTTGGCCTATAAAGTGTCAGAAAATGTCAAAAAATGTCAATCACTATTTCTCCAAACTCGAGATGACGTCCTCAAATGTCAGACATTCTGTTTACTGTGATAGAGGAGTAAAGACACCAGCAAATATTCACATTTAAGATGTTAAATCAGAGCATTTTACTTGTTTTTACTTAAAAAATACTTAAACTAATTAATTGATTTTTAAAACAGTTGGTTATTCATTTAATGACTGATTCATAAACAATCAGTTGTTGCAGCTCTGAAGAAGGGCACATCATACCAACTGCCTTTACTGTGATAATGCTGCCTGCTTCCTGCCTACCTTTACACATATTTGCAGGTGCTCAGTCTGTGCAGAGTGTCAGTGAGCTGCTGAGGTCTTACAGGTCCCATCATCGCTGTGAGTAGCTGCCAGGCCGTTCTGTGAAAGGCAGCGTGGTCTCCAAAGAGCAGATCTGTCTTCCTCAATTAGGATCCTCCAGAGTTCAGTACAGTTACTTAGCACAGTGGCATGATTCAGCACTGTTGTGTCGCTGGGATTAAAAAAATAAACTCGGTCGGACGTCTCATCTAAGTGGTGTTATGAATGTTTTACACAGATGAGGTGGAAGCGGCTGCACATGCTCTGATCTTATCCTCACTTTACCCTCATGTAGAAACAGTCCAGATGTCGATGATATCAGACTTTGGATTATTATCATGTATTTAGTAGTTGATAATGCATGACAAAATTAATTATTGCAATATTTTCTTTAACAAATACCTCAATTTATATAATGTATATATAGTACTGCACTATGGGAATGAATATCGGTGCTTCAACAAGATATTTACACTATTGTTTAGTCATGTAATATAAAATTGTTAGTCCATAGGGCTGTGATAATAACTGCATGATTCCAATACCATGGTCATTTAGTACTTGCATGGATTTGAGCTTATTACTACTGCGATTCTTTTAGGGCTGATGAGAACCACCAACTCACGGGGATACGTTTATTTTTCACCACGTTAAGAAAAAAATCTACTGTCACAGCCCCAGTTGCAAATAAGTTAATAAAACATGTCATGAAGATGATATCAAGTCTGGTATCAAGACAGTGTTATATTTATTAGGGTGCAAGTTATTATTTTGAAGATTGATAAATTACTTTATTACTCGACTGATTAATCGTTATCCATAAGACATTAGCAACATTGATGGATCAGACATATCCCAGAAATTTTCAGTACGTAATAAAACAAAGAAGCCTGGACCAGCAAAACTGTTGAACTTTTTTCCCGATAAATGGCTTGACTGATTGCTTGATTGATTAAAACATTTGATCTTGATTACTGTTTATTGATTAATCAAGTAACAGCTTAATTGTTTCTGCACTAATATTGATAGAAAGCATTTACCAGCTCCTGTGCACAGAGCCTCAAATTTTGGGAGGACTTTTTCCTCCTGGGTGTCATGACTGATTTTCAGTCAGAATTCAGCCCAGGGTTGTTGCCCCTGTCACCCCCAATTTCACCTTCTTCTTTTAAGTCTCTTTTATTTTCATTCCAGGTTTCCTATTTTTTGCTGCATGGGCAGGTGTTTCAGATGGAGTTTGATGGGCAGGTGGATTAGAAACAGTTTGTGGAATCCTGGGAAATATCCCAAGCTGTACAGTTATAGACCTGTAGAAATGTGCTAATCCTCTGCTTCTTTTTAATCCACTGTAGGCAAAATCAAACAAAGGAAAATACTGCTGGGTAATATGAATCAGAGTTGTCCCTGTAGCTTGTTTTACTTATGTTGAAGAGGGGAAATTATTTCGCTGGAGGGGATAAAAGTGTATCTCCTGCTGTTCTATATGGCTCAGTTGACCTTAGTCTCTTCCACTGCTGCATTTTTGCGTCCTCTTCACTGTGAGAAATCAACTCTTCAGACTGTTTATTCGCTTCAGGCTGTTTATTCGCCTCATATCTACATGAAAACAGGCTGTTTAATTGCTGCAGTCTTTAGCTAGTTTTGTATTACAGGACGTGGCAGATGGAAGACAGCCGCATCAAACAGCCGTAGCCTTTATCAAACAGGAGAACCGTGGTGATGCACTGCAGGCTAAGTCATTAGTGATGGCATTTAGCAAGCTCTTCAGCTGACAGAAATGTAAATGAAACAGGGATCTTGTTTGTAGTTGGCTCAAAGACTGCGTTGGATTTTGCTAACAGTAACACGGACATAATATACAGAAGATATTAAAGGTACTATGTGAAGTAATTTACATGTGTTAATGGGTTTATATTGCCACTGTGTGAAGAGATTTTAATGTAACTTAAACATGCAATGATTCTTGTTATTCTTAATGCCCACCACCTGGTCAGATTATCTTTGAAATCAGATTAAATTATTTGCAGCATGCAGCATGGAAGAGCCAGTGTTAATATTTTCCCAAGCAATGTGACATTAGCCAGTTAAAAAGAAACAGGAGAAGACTTTTTCTTAGATAATTTTATTCTTGGCCTTAGATTTTGTTGTTATTGTGCTGGAAACACTACTGCTTTAGTCCACAGAGGCCCCTTAAATCAGCACAGTACGAAAGTCCTTGTAGCAGCTTTAAAAAATGAAACCTTTTCTGACCTTCTGGGTTGCCTGCAGACTAATTTCTATGTAAAGGGATGGTTATTGTGGAAAAATCCAAATGATGTAATGCTTATGGGTGCTCCCAAGTGCCTTGCCTCTCTTCAGGCCCCCTACGGCTGTAACAGTGTGCAGCACTGGTTAACGTTAGCTTAGAGTCCGCTAACATCAACAAATAATGACCGACACCCGCCACAACACAAACCTAACTTTACCTACCTCATCTCTCAGCATGATGTTGATCAATCGCGTTCAGTCTATTAGTATATTAGCCCTGAAACGGGACTCTGCTACTTCCCAGCAGCATCCTGTATGCCAAATTTTATGGTCAGCTGAGGAGAGAAATGCCACTTTTACTTTGGCATCAGATCATGTTGCAAAGTCTGCATTATTGTAGCAAGCTTGTGGTAAGCAGAAGTCTTTGGAGTGTGTGTCAAGAGGAGGAATAATCCAGGTCGGAGTTTCACCAGGACTATGGTAATGTTTTAGCAAAGCTAAGGCCAGCACTGCAAACGTGACTGACTACTGACTGACTGACTGATCACCTCTACTACCCAATATTGTATATTATTTTTGCTGTTATTTCAATCTTCATTTCCTGTTTTGGTTTGTTTTTGTTGGGATGCACAGTAAAATCAGGAACAGACTTTTTGAGTTCTTTTTTTTTGTGACTGTGAACTGGATTGGACTGAATTGTGTTGAGCTTGTGGGGAAAACAAAACAGACTCTTTACCAAGTGGACTGACCTTTTTTCATGCACAGCTAGCAGTTTGAGACTAATTTCAGGTATCAGAATTCAGGTATCAGAAAATGGTATCAAAACATTTCCATTTTTTTCTGAGAAAATCCAAAGAATGTGATGTTTATTCATGCTCCCAAGTACCTTGCTTCTCTTCAGCTCTCCTACAGCACCAATGGTGTGCAACATTTGCCAGTGTTAGCTTAGAAATAGAGTCCACTAATGTAAACAATTGACCAGCACCCATCACCGCTCCAGCCTAACTTTACTTACCTCATCCAACATCATGATGCTGGTCTGTTACATTCAGTTCTGTTACTGTTGCCCAAGCCACAGGATGCTGACTGCAATAATAACAATAATAACAAGGATTTTCTGAAAATTCCTCATAGTACCTTTAAAGCTGGAAGGACATGAGACAAAACTAAAGTGAAAGTCCAACTGAGTGTCAGTGTTTCTTGCAAATACTTCTGGCCTGACATTAACTCTGTCACTGTTGGAGATTTCATTCCTCAGCGTTTCATGTCGTTCCAGTGTCAAACCAGACAGATTTGCTGTGCACTACCTGCTTGTGCCAAACCAGTTTTCTCTGCTGTGTCTGTCTGCATCTCAAAGTGTTCCAATCATTTTTTTCTCTTCTTCCTCTGAATGCTATTTTTAGCTGCTTTGCTCTGATTATATAATTCATAAAAAGTAAGATGAAGAAATTGTGCCAGGTTGGAGAGAGGTTCAGCGAAGAAGGTGGGGAAGCGGAGGTGATGATGAGAGAGAACAAGGAGAGTGGGAGGACAAAGATCAGGGCTGTCACTTCGAACCTACGTCAGCTTTCGGAGATGCTACGCCACCAAAGCTTTGTCAAGTCCACGGTGACAGCGCATTTCGAATGGAGATGAGATGTCACAAGTCAGAGAGAGAAGATTCATACTGAAAACTTGGAGGAGAGGAAGATTGAGATGTTTGTCATGAACTGCGTAGATTCAGCAGGTTGCGAGGCCTCTCCGGCCTGCTGTCTGAATACAAGCCAGGATTAGAAATTCTGGAGAGCAGTTGGCAAAACACGCAGCCTGATTATAATGGAGGGAGCTCCGTCGCAGCATGAAATATATAGGCCAGGACAAGGCAAGAGGAAGAATTGCCCAGTGAATCACTCAGGCCTGCCTGGAACGTGACTGGCGGCTGCTGAAAGGATGGGTGGAGCAGGGGGGGAGGGAGTGACAGCTTTATACAGCAGACTGTTGCTCAGCTGTAGAGTGGGACTGCGTGTAGGTGGGGAGGTACAAGGAGGGGGGGATTATGTAACAGTGTTACAAACATATGCCTGGTGATGCAAGGGAACCCCACATGAATTAAAAAAGGTGGAAGGGGCAGAGAATGGTTCAAGAGATGCTTAAAAATGGAGCAAAAACGGAGCAAAAAGAAATTCACAGATTCACCGTTACTGCTTTGTATACTCTAGGAACAGCCTGTAGGCATGCATGAAGCCATCCAGGCTGTGCGTGTGTTTATTTGAGCATGACTGAGTTAATTGAACCATGTCACCTCGTCAAGCTGCCCCGCTGCTTCCATATTCAGACCTATCACAGACTTAATGTGTTCATCTCATCCCAGTGGTTTCCGCTGGGAGGGTGAATCCCTCCTCTGACAAACACACGCACAAGCATGCAAAATGGCAATCCTAACCAGATGTTTTCCTTCTCTCTTTCTCTTTCTTTCTGTACAGTTTAGCTCTGCATCCAGAGCGTGTGTTGGTGGCCACAGGACAGGTGGGCAAGGAGCCTTATATCTGTGTTTGGGACTCCTACACCGTGCAGACTGTATCCATTCTCAAGGATGTGCACACGCACGGCATCGCCTGCCTGGCCTTCGACCTTGAGGGACAGGTACAGTTGTGACACAATAAAACTAATGTTTTAATGATGAGAATCCACCACAAAATTGAAAGTTGACTGTTTCCTAGCATAGAGTACTGCAGGGATGATGTAATTTTGTAGGCCAACCCAGAAGTTAGCATCGCTGTGATTCCCTGCACAAAAAAGCCAGTGGGATTTTTACATTGGATTTTGGATTACTGCAGAAAATAAGCTCTGTGACGAAAATTTGATATGCAATTTGTCCAGCAAAATAATCCTTACAAATGACCACCACTTATATGATTTTTGAAGCATAAATGCAATTGCTAAAGGTAAAAGGCTAATGTTAGGCTACAACAAACTACACCACAGTGGCATGACTTCATGTCACCATCATTAAGACCCATTTTTCACAGGACAAAATACCCACTGACACACACTAAAATCTGGCTTTTGTCTTCAATGGCAAAGGGTACAGTCGACATTCATTCCTGGGCCAAATGACTCTGCAGTAGTCACAGGTATTAATCAGCACCAACTCGAATCAGGAGTGATGGAAACATGACACTTAGATGGACATGCTAGTTTTCACACGTTTTTGGTGGAGGCAAAAAAGGCCAGTCGCCTCTATCTTTAACTTCTACCAATCTTTTGCTTCTTTTATATACACATGAGCTGCCTAGCTTGACTCGGCATAACTTGCTGTGTCACAGTGGAGTTCATACCCGCTTGATAGTGTGTATTTACTCCTGAAACATTTGTCTTTAAATGAGCATCTGGAAGGTGGATTTAGTTTCCTAAAAATTCTTCACAATAAAACTCCCCAGTTATTTTGTTATCCAAAAGCTTTTATTACGAAGCAGCAAGACCAGGAAATGCTGGGTTTTCATCAGCAGTACTTAACACGACTCCGATCACCTGAAAGTGAACATAAAACCGAAAAACAAAGCAGAAACCTGAAAGCATGAACAGGTACGCAAGAGAGAAACTAAACTTAAAATCACAGAGATTCAGTTAGAAGCAACAAAGGTGCGGAGAGCTGAATACACAGAGACTTTTAAAAAAAATGCATTTATAGCTGCTTTATTGCACAGACATGATCTGAGAGGCAAACAAACAGTCCACTGGTAATGGCAATTTTTAAAAACCTTTATACGCACTAATTTTGCTGTAAAAATGTTATAAGTCTCTAGTGTTTGGCAAGATGATGTTTAATGTCCCTGAAAACCTCCTTTGTCTCATGTAAGCACTGTCAACCAGCTTTTTAAAATATAAACATATAAAAGCTTAAAAATTCAAAGGTATTTACTGGCAAATTTTATGTTGTAGAACAAAATGTAAATCTCTTCAGCTTGTGTTAACCACAGACCATATTTCAGACATCTAACCAAAATCCCATTGGCTGTGAGACTCATTTCCAGGTTTTAGGACTCATTCCCACAGCACTCTATTTAAAGAATTGTAGCCCTATATTTTTATTTTTCTGCCATAAGGTAATGGTTTGAGCACAGACAGAGTTTTAAGCTTTAAGAACCAGAAATGTTCAGTTATAGAGGCACAGGCTCAACAATCAAAACTGCACTCGAGAGCTGCAGGCTGGCTTTTGCGGCTCGCCTGATGCGCAGAGTTTCTGAATGACACATCTGTGATTACTCCAGCAATATTAGCTGGACAGCTGCACCCAGACATGCTCTACTTGGTAGATTTTACAGGAAAACAGTCAGCGGCAATGTTTGGTAGTTTGCATCACAGAGTTTGATGGGGCCTGGTTGTGTTAAGTTGAGAAAAGCCTTTAATTACTCATGTGAAAATAAGCAACTGGAGAGTGAGACCATGCGGCATACACACATTATCACCAGTGTATTCAAGCAACTTGCTATTGGACCTTTTCATGTTATCTTTTGAGCAACTCTCGGCAGGCTTGCCACCAGTTAATATTTACACACCGCAGCTTCCACCTCATGTTGATTTGGACTATGAAAATCGATAGTGTGCGAAACCATCTCTAGGTTTTTATATTTGCACTTCTCTCCCTTCCTCCCGTAGGAGTTCTCAGAGTGGAGTTATACCTCCTGTATTTTGCAGTACGAGACAGGGAGATGACCCCGTGCTATTTTCCTGCTCGGGTAGAGAGCTGGGGATTTAGATGGAAAGTGACAGTGTTTAAAGCCAGAGGAGGCTCCATCGCTTCTCAGTTTAGCGGCTCTATTTACTCTCCGTCTCTCCCCCTTCCTGGATCAGAGAAAGTCAGAGCTAAACTCGGGACAATCCAGAGGAATCCCTTGTGCCATTACCCCGTCCATCTATTAAAACAATATAAAAAAAAATACACTGACGTTTGAGACATCTCTTCTAGATATTTCAGTATGAGCTGTCTGGTACACATAGTATAACTCACATTGGCCTGTGTTTTACTTTATTCTTGTTCTGATTGTTATATTTGTCTACATGCCACATCAGGTTATGTTGAAGATATGGTAACACTTTTTCCAGTTCCTCATGTCTTGATTAAAAGTTACCTGTACACACAATTGAACAGATTATTTACACATGAAATTCACATTAAACCATAAAAATAAACAGTTTTATTTTGGCATCTCAGCTGCCACATTTAATTAATGTCAACTTTTCTAAATTAACATTTAATTTAGAAAGAACAGTACTAAGCCAACTAAGAGTTTACAGTCATGCTAGCAGCTAAAGTTAGCTGAAAGCTGTACTTAGTCTATTCATGAAGGCTGAATGTTAACACCACCTTGCTAAATGCTCATAATAAGCATGCTGGTTTTTGGTGTATAATGTTAGCAAAGTAAACGTTTACAGCCATGCTAGCTCTGTAAAGCTGTACTTAGGCTATTCACTTAGGCTGAATGCTAATATGCTCATAATGCTGCTGTTTAGCAGCTGTGTTTACTATGATACTTTAGCATGCTAGCAGGCTAATTAGCACTAAACACAGGACAGGGTTTAGTGAACAAACTAAGGTTGTTCTTAGGCACAGCAGCACTTTTAGCTAAATGTTAATGTTGTCATGCTTACAGGCATACTAATGGGCTAATGTTTAAAAGGTATAATAATTACCATGTTCACCATCTTAGTTTAGCATGCTAACATTTATTGGCATTTTTATATATTTACTCATAAACCAAAGTATTGGGCAAAATGTCAACCTGATAATGGTGTTAAATGAAAGGTTAAGGGATCACTGAAATTATAAGAATCAATCATCAGGGAACCATGAATGTTTGTATGAAATTTTATGACAATCCGTCTAAAAGTTATTGAATCTGGACCAAAGTGGTGGACCAGTCAACAGACTGACATCCTTATAGCCACTCCGCTAGTGTGGCTAAAAAAATGAGTTTTCAAGATATGGATGTACTTTTCAACCCCCTTATCTGCATGGTTTCACTGGGTTTCGTCACACAGGGCCTCTTTGCTCATCATTAAAATACAGACTGCGCTAATACAAGTTAAAACAGTGCAAATGCCTCACGAGAGACTTCTATCAACAGCTGAACATTGATTCAGCAGTGGACCAAAGAGGACATCCTCTGCCACGTAAAGCAAGCTGCAGAGTGGCAAAGGATTTCCATAAGAGCTGCTCTCTTCTCTTCTGCTCCACTGCTGCTGCTGCTGCCTACTCACTCAGTCAGCTATAGGAGGCTCCTCCAGCAAAAAAGCACTCAAATGTGCTCACTGGAAGTGCCAGGGGCTGGACAACTGTTCTGTTCTGCTCTGTAGCTGTTATTAGCCCTTTCATTGTGGCCCACCATGCTACAGTGGAGGTAGTTAGGTTTGTTTTGCAGTGATTAGTGCAACAGAGCAGAGTCTGTTCAATCTGTGATCTTTTTTCTGTGCTCTCTTTTTTGCAGTGTTTGGTGTCCGTGGGTTTGGACTCTAAAAACACAATCTGCGTGTGGGACTGGAGGAGGGGGAAGGTCCTGGCAGCTGCCCCTGGTCATACAGACAGGGTAAACACTCTTCTTCCTCCCCTGTCTCCGTCACAAAGCTCAGTATATATCGACCGCCTCAATTAGCTATAAATGCAGGATGGAGCGCCTGCCCAGAGGTGACATAAACAAGTTAGGCCTGATTGATTGTGAGCTTTCCCAAGCTCCGTCTGAGAGGGCGCACAGCTAATGAAAAGGAATTTTAAAAAGATGAAATACAGGCAGCTGTTGTTGTCTAACTCAGCCCACACACATTATAACACAGCCAGTGCAAACACACACAAACATGCAAACACACACTTTCCTCTTTTCATTTTCATTGTTATTTTTATGTTTTTGTCCTTTTCAGGGTTCCTACGCAGTATGGAAAAGAGTATGAAAAATATTTGTGTTTCCACACTATTCCCTCTTTTCTGTTTTCCCATAAAATCAAAGTCTTTTTCATGGCATTTGGAGCGGGCAGCCAGTGCAGGCCATGTTGTCAAAGTAACATGTCATATCAGGAAAATGTAGGCTCTGCCTCAGCCTCACACTGTTTTACAGATGTTTACAGTTTAAATGGTCCGGTTCTGAAAAATCTGTTAGAAATTTGACACTGGAAAAGTATGGAATTGTGAAATGGAAAATGTGTGGAAACTCTGCCTTTTGTAATGCAATACATGAAGGATCAATATTCTGCATAATGCAAATATGATGTTGTGGTGTTAATACAACAATAAGCCAATACTTAATGCATTGTATGTTTTCTCCCTACAGATATTTGACATTTCGTGGGATTTGTACCAGCCGAGCAAGCTTGTAAGCTGCGGTGTCAAACATATCAAGGTACAGCCACTTCCTGGTCATTTCACATCCCATAGATTACAGCCACCTCTTGAGTGCTGCTGGAGCTCTTGTGCCTCATTTGCATAATATCTGAAAACAGATTATGATTTTTAGGAAGTTTTGAAGAATCTGTTGGCTCTGTGCCCCTTTCTCCCCTGCCTTCTACGCTTTATCTCCATGACCATATCAAAGTCTTAAAATAGATGTATGCAAATTCACTTTATTCCAGAGTCCATGGTTATTAGGCACTTAACATAAGTAGGACAGGCAGTGACTCACAGTCTCTTCCCTCAAATTTGTAGTAATCTGCACTGCAGAGGAGAGAAATATTCTCTTTCTATGGGGAACCATGACTCCACCACTCAGTAGCTCCCCTTTTCATCCCTCCTCATTCAGCTCCTTAAAACCCTCTCCTGTGCAAACGGCAGCTGTGCCCACTTCCCTTTTTTCAGGCCTATCTCTATCACTTCTTTTTCACAGAAGAGTGGCGTTCATAAATCTTTGATGCATTCGCGCAGGGTGTCTTTGCCAAGCCTTCCCTTGGGATATGTAGTAGTGTTCCTTGAGTGGCACGGCCATTAGGAAATAACAAGAGCCACAGAGGAAGCGTGTTGCCCAAACACTGGGGAAGAGAGTGAATCATGCTCAGATAGGAAATGTGCCCACAGGCCCTGCGAGGCTAAACATTGTGGCACTTGTAAATGGGTTTGATGCAGGCAGGGGAGGGTTAGCCTACCATACGTATTTCCCAGTGGTGTAACATCTCACTGATGACTCCCTCGTGTCAATCCAGCTTGACCTGCCTCTTCTCGTAGTAATTCCCCCCTGAACTCTTCCCCCACCACTGTGGCACAGAAACCCCCTCCAGCCACCGCACCAACCCTCTCCTCCCCCTCCAGTCCCTGCTGAATCCTCTGGTCTTCCCCCTCCTCCTCCACTCCTTTTCCCCTCCCTTCTGGTTTTCTGATGCCAAGGCAATCCAGCAATTGTCCCACATAATTCCCCAGCCTTCACCCTGCGGACCATGTGACATCTGCTCCCCGGCCCTGTGCTCGCCCAGCGATTATAGCACTCAGAGCATCCAGGAGATTTAGCCCCAGTAATCCACTCACTAGCAGGCTGAGGAAAACACAACCTCTATGACGAGGAGGACCGTGGCTGCTGGCAAGGCTCTCGTCCTCACGCAGCTCCTCCGAGCTAATTATACAGTGATTTGTGTTTTGATTAGTTCAGGACAGCTCAGACCTCAGCGTGCCCCCCTTGAGCCCACACACACAAACACAGAAACACCACACCTACCAATCATCTGCCCGCTGCTACATTAGTTGTTGATTAGAAGCTGTTTAAAGGGCCGTACCACCAGTTTTGCTATTTATAGTCCAGTAGTAACCTTTTTGGCTTGTGGCCACTTAAAGGTGCAATATATAAGAACTGGCCAAGATGTTTTTTAAGTTTTGTGTCTGACAAATTGTGTTTTACAATAACTTAACATGGCAGTTAGGCTAGTCTTAGATTGTTAATAGAGAGAAACTTGAATTCAGAATGGGTATGGTTGTATTTTTCTGTTTAATAAGGAAAACAGATTAAAGAATATTTCTTTTCTTTGTGAGTTTATTTTTTTATTTATAGATTAAAAAACTGAGAGTTCTTGTGGAATGTAGTGAACTTTTTGCTTACATGCATCTCTTAGCTGAAACTACGAGAGGGAAGGCCTGAGTTATACTATCAAACTATCGCCTCTTGAGGTACAAAGTGGTATCACAAGACAAGATGGGCTGGGGCTAGCTTGTTAGCATGCTAATTTCGGTAGACATCTCTGCAACCCAATATATAGACTTCTTTGACATAACGTCACAACTGTTATTCTTCAAATTCTGTTGATAATTTTAGCTTTTTTTTTTAACATTTTAAAATAAAATTCTTACATATTTCATCTTTAGTTATCTTGAGACTCAGATTTATCTTGCAGCCGCTTACAGGGGCCCAAGCCACAGGTTGGGAACCAGCATTGAAGCCCATTTGTTCCAAATCCTATTTACAGATAATTTGCATGCTGTTGAGTTTTAGGAATTTCAGTTTATTTTTTGTAGTTCCCATTCACTGGTTTTCATTCATCTCTGTGTGATCTGAAAATCTATTGGCAAAAATGTGATATTATCTCAAGTTGTGTAATCCATAAAAGTGAAAACACTGACCTGGTGTGGCTGTGATCTACAGTATAATTTTGTATTATGTGTCCTGTCCAGTTTGTTTTGTTTAGTGCTGCTTTGTTATTATATGTTGTGAAGTGCCAAGTGACTGCAGCTAAAAAATATCTCATGAATAATATTTACATATTTAATAATAATGTAAATGGTCCCTTACAAAAATGTAATGTAAAAAGACATTAAAGAAACTTTTACAGGGATTTATTGGAAGGATATGGAAGAAATAGTACAATTTATTCATAAGTGTACTATAATTAGTGTTTAATTACTTAAAAGTAAGAGTCATTCTGTTTTAGCTGTCTTAGAATGAGCTGTTTGTCCTCTTGAACGGAGGCGGCCATGTTGCACCAGCAAGTTTCTGCAGTAGCCCAGAGAAGACAAACCAGACACCGGATAGATATGGCCTTTCACATTTTTCACAAGTTTTGTGGCCAAAATAGGTTCTCCTACACACTTAGAAGCCAAGGGAGAGACACAGTAATTGCAATCTGCAAGCTAGGTGTCACTAAATCCTACACACTGGTCCTTTAAGTCTCTGTAAATTATTTAATTTAATTAAAACTATATTATCATAATACGGTAATACAGTTTGTTTGAGCCAATCAGTGCTTTAACTATATTTTTCTTACACAGTTATGAAACGTAGCTGTGATATATACCAATATCTTTTCATGTCACACAGAAATGAATTAACATAAATAGCTGAATCATGAAACATGCTAGCATGGTCCTATAAGATATCTATGAGTGTGTGTCCTCAAACATATATGTATATATATGTAAATATTTGTGTGTATTTGACATCTTGTGGATGGATGACAGCAGCTTTGAGAAAATCAGCTTCCAGCAACACTAACAGTCAGTAATTCATTTTCCTTACTGTACAGTGAGCTGCCAAAGACTTGACCTCTGTTAGCATTTAGCGCTCTGACACCATTCAGGGTCACTGCAGTCTGACAGGGGTGACGTTATGAGTGAGATGAAAGGGGTGAGGGGTGATGATGTGCGGTAGCTGATGAATTACGACCCTCTCTGCATTAATTACATTTAAAAGGTTTCCCTCGGAGTGATGGTGGAGGTAACTGAGCTAATGATATACCACTAATCCTGGGTTAAGAGGAGCAGCTTCCGCTATGTTCTCTGGAGGATGTTTAAGAAATTAAAAGTGTTATTCAATGAAAGCAACACTGTTCACCAGGTCCTGATTTCAACACTCAAAGCACTCTCATTTTCCACCTTTCTCCTGTGCTCCCCTTCTCCCTCTGTGCCTTCCTCTCCTCCTCCTGGCCTCATCATAAACCCCTCCAGCATCTCGTCTCCTCTCAGTAATTCAGCAGCGTAGGGATTAGCTGGCGCCCGTGTCTTGCTGCCTTATCAGTTGCGGGCAGGGAGGGCTGTGCAGTCACGCTGCATCCATCCCCGCTGCCTCCGCAACAGGCAGGGCCACAAAGCCCCCTCCCACTCCCCCCCTTCCACCAACCCTTACGCATACACTCGACACACTTCAACCTGCATATACACCTTCCCAGATTACTCACATGGCTATGATCTTTGCTGCTTAACCTTCAGCTCCGACCCCACAAGTAAGCTCACGTACATGTAAATGGTAATACTCAGTCATGAGCTCAGGATTAGAAGCGACCTGTCCTGTTGAGGTGCGTACAAGCCTTGGATGTTTGATGGCAGGGCTGTATCTGAGGCTGTGATGCCTGTCTCTGATAATCGATCGCTCCTGTTAGCACACAGCAGCCCTATCAGTCAGGAGGATAGTTGTTAGTGAGGGTGTGACAGGCTGTCACTATCGAGGAGCTCATTTGTTCATTGTGCAACTGTCTATCAAGCCTCTGCAGAACAGTTCTTGTGTGGTCAAAAACAGCAGCACCACCATTCGCCTACAGTTTCCGAGCAGAATCATCCTGTTTCAAGGTTATTCTGGTTCTTAAAAAGGGTTTTACAGTGAATCAGATTTCAGGTAATGTGCAGGAGAACTCTCCTTTACGCTCTGAGAAATAAAGGTGTTAAATAGAACCATAAAAGGTTCTTCAGCTTGTCCCCATAGGAAAACCCTTTTTGGTTCATGGTAGAACCTCTTATAAAGGATCCACTTGGAAACCTTTCAGAGAGTTCTAACTAGAACCCAACATGGAGGGTTAATCTTAGAACCGTTTGTGAAAAGTTGCACCCAGAATCCTCTCTGAGGGTTCTATCCAGAATCTTTCCACCTTTTAATAGTGCTAAAAGGACCCACCCAGAACATTTTTATATTTCAAGGGTTTTATCTAGAGCCCATCCAGGGGGATCTAACAAGAACCCTTATATTGTAAAGGTTTAATCTAGAGCCCACCCAGGTCTTTCTACTAAGAGCCCTTTTATATTTCAAGGGTTTGATGTAGAACACACTCACTCACCAAAAACCCTTTTATATCTATCTAAAACTTCTTCAGGGTTCTTCAGAAGCATGTAGTTCTGGGTAGCCCTTCAGGAAGAACCCTTTTTGAACTTTTATTTAAGTAAAGGTAGACCAGGAAAAGGGCAATCATTTTCCCGCTGCTTGCTGGTCAGTGTGTCTCCGTTTCACATGCCGACAGCCGTGTCTCAGCGTTCGAGACGCCCTCCTTGAGCTCTCTCCCTGTGATCTCATCTCCATGCAGACAGAGTGTCTCTCTTTCGCTCTCTCCTCCTCCGTTTGATGGATTTAGCCCTCAGACGAGGCCGTGCCCGTGCATCCCGATGACCTTGTTCATAAATAATGAGGCAGCGTGTATGCGTGCGTGCGTCTGTGTCTGTGCATGCTGATCAGGTGGTTACAGCACTGACCCCCAGCAAGAGTTCCCAGTATCACATGAAGAGGAGGAGGGGGAGCATTTGAATTTGACTTTGCTTTCTTTCAAGGTCTGCATGTGTGTGTGAGTGTGTATGTTAATGGAGTTGCTCAGTGTGTGGCTGTCAGACAGTAAATGACTTGATGGTTTTCACTCTGTTGTATCCAAATGTTCCATAATTGTCCATTTGCTCTTTCAGGACAGGATTACAGGGGGGATTATTAGCCGCCACGCTCTTTCACTCTTTCTGTTTGTGTTTGCAGTTCTGGAGCTTATGCGGTAATGCTCTCACACCCAAACGTGGTGTTTTTGGCAAAACGGGGGATCTCCAAACCATCCTCTGTCTTGCCTGCGCCAAGGACGAGATCACATATTCAGGTGCCTTGAATGGTGACATATACGTGTGGAAAGGGATCAACCTGATGAGGACAGTGCAAGGAGCTCATGGGGTGAGTTTATAAGATGTTTGGCGCTCTGTGGCTCAGGCTGATTTTGCATATACCCACCCTGCTGCATGGTGCACAAAGGAATCACAGTGAAAGCATCCAGTGAACTGAACCGGGGTCGAGGCCATGCATGCTGGCTTGGTTTGATTCTGCTCAGTAGAAAAGGATCAGCCTTTTGCTCCGCAGGATTAAATGATATCTATTGGATCAACAGCTGGGTGAGGGGATGGGCGCGTGGGGGAGGGGATAATGACTACGGTACAGTACATATTCATTCCTGCTTTTTGTGCTACCAAACATCTCAATGAAGGTTTAACAAGATACCTCCACGTGTATACACTCTTACAAATAAAGGTAATGACTAGAACCATCAATGGTTCATTGGCTTGTCCCCACAGAGAAACCCTTTATGCTCTCTGGTAAAACAGGGGTTTCATCTAGAAACCACACAGAGGGTTCTACCAAGAGCCATTTTATATTCCAAAGGTTTTATCTAGAACCCATCCAGGAGGTTCTACCAAGAACCTTTTTATATTATGGTACAAAGAACCCTTGATGAGCCCTTGATAAAAGAGTCCTTAAAAGACTTCAACAATCCCTGAAGAACTCTTTCTTCCAAATGGGCTTTTTTGGATGTTCTTGATGGAGCCATTAATCTTACAAACCGTTTCTTCAAAAACGTTGTTATAGGATCTGGGTAGAACCTCAAATCCTGAGGAAAAAACCCTTTGGAACCCTTATTTCCAAAAGTGTATGAAAAACCCTTATTCAAAGGAGGCCTTCAGTAGGGCTTTCCAGCAATAAAAATAAATGTGACACCCCCTGTTACCTCGTTCTGTGTTATCTTGAGGCCACAGCAGCTGGTTTGTAATGGTGAAAGTCTTGTTAAACAAATGCCTGGCTGAGCAGTAGCAGTGCTATGCGGTCTGTATCTGGGGCTGGTTCTGTCGTTGCTCATTTGTTGTGCAGATCCTCACTGACAGCCTGTCATTTCCTCCAGTCAGGGATTTTCAGCATGAATGTCTGTGAAGAGGGCTTTGCCACCGGGGGCCGAGACGGCTGCGTCCGGCTGTGGGATCTCAACTTCAAACCAATTACTGTCATTGATCTCAGGGAAACAGACCAAGGATATAAAGGTGATGTCAAACTGCCTCCTTTTTTCTTTTAATCTGAGTGCAGAAAGGTTGCAGGCCAAATTGTGGTCTCCTGAGGCACTGAAAGAATTGTAGAAATCTAAAAAAAAAACACCCTTTATGCAATTTTTGTTCCCCTTACTAATATTCTCTTTCTTTTCTCTTCTATTTTCTCCATCTCTTGTATTTATAATCTTGGATCTAACAGTAGCTAGAGGTGAAAATAGCCGAGGTGGGTAATGTCACTGCGGGCGGAGTTAGTAACCATGTCAGTCTGTTTGTAGCAGTCCCCATATTGTTCTGCTGTTCCTCTTGTTGTTAGTAAGTCCAAGCTCTGTTGCAGTTTTACGCCGTATACAGATGTTTTGTTCACATATGTATACAGCACATGCTTCCTCCATCCTCTTCTTGCTGTATTACCCAGAGTCAGTTGCAGATTGGCTTGAAAACATGTGCTAATCTCCGTCCTAGGTAGCCTGCAGATGGCTATTTGCACCTCCTGTCTCTATTATCCCTGTCGTGTCTCTTATAATGACTGTATAAACGTTTGCAAATGTCCGTCTGCTTTCACGTTGCATGCTCTTTCATTTTTCTTCATTTTTTTTGAGTGTATGCATGTGTTTTTGACAGGGCTGTCCGTACGCAGCGTATGCTGGCGGGGAGATCACATCCTAGTGGGCACGCAGGACAGCGAGATCTTTGAGGTGGTGGTCCATGATCGCAACAAGCCCTTCCTCATAATGCAGGGTCACTGTGAGGGCGAGCTGTGGGCTCTCGCTGTCCACCCCACCAAGCCCCTGGCCATGACAGGAAGTGATGATCGCTCAGTGAGGTGAGGCTCCAACAACTTGAGAGTTTGTTGAAAAGAAGATGCTGTCATGTTACAGTGACTTCAAGTAGCTTATTTTGTTCAATTTGAGGAATATCTATTAATTCAGCATTAAGTGTGTACAGATGTAGAGTTATTATCTCTCTCAGGAGAAATTTGTAATATATCCAAGCTAGCGGTGCATTTCCTGGTAGCCATTTCTAGCTAGTTGCTATAAATTCAGGGGAAACAGAACACATGGGATACATCAGAGAGTGAGGAACGAAGTCAGCATATCGGATAGATAGATTCTATCAGATGGATTTTCATCAGCTATGGTGGTTGTTTAAAAGTGAAGATAATAACTGTTATGTTATGATCCACTACTGTTAGGCATGATGCGAGATGAGTAAATCCCTGCTGTATGTCGCTGCTATGTGCCTGCATGGTTTTCATATTGGAGCATTCGAGGTCAACCAGTAAAAAAAAAGAAAGATGCAGGCTTCACTACTAAATCAGTTTTTACTCGTTTAATTCTAAACTCATTTGCCTGAAATTCGGTTTGTTATAAATGAATGAATGAGAAATTGAACATGATATTGGTTACTTGTTGGAGATTAATTCAGTTACTGGGGGCGATCTCATCAGCTCTATGCCAAAATATTTATCTTTTGAATGACCTAAACTTCTACTGGGACATGCAGGTTTGCCCTATATATAGGCAACATCATTTCTAAATTGTTTAGAATGTCAGCGTTTGTAAGTTTTTTCTAAAAATATAGATTTCCGTCTTTATGATATTGTTGTAAAGCTGCCTGGTTGCTTGTAATATTCAAATAAAGTGTTCTAAAGAAATAACAGTGTTGAAATTAAGTTTGGACTTACTGTCTCCTTTATTGTTTCCTTATTAAATTTATACAGTTACGTTACCCCAGGATGCTCAGTTACAATACAGTTCCACTATTCTGTGTATCTAAACTGAGATTATACAATACCAAAACCTTTTTTAAAACTTTGCAAATTTGTGGTGGCATTGCAGTAGGTGCTTCACCATCTATTACCTGGCAGAGACCTGCACTCTACTGAGGGCCCTCTTCCAGCTTGTCATTACTTAGTTACTTGTAGTGATATATTTATATAGTCATAGATTGAGGAGCTCGGTACCCCATTTACTTGTTTCAAAATTTGAAAGTGTGACACACTGTCCTTGATGTTTTTTGATGTAGGGCTTCCTGGACCAAGACTGTTGCACCAATTCATTTTGTTTACAAGAATGAAGCTGTTGTCAGTATGCAGTCATAAACCAACTACATAACAGGACAGACGCCACAAACATCATTTCCATGGTTGTCTGACTCGATGTAATCTCATCAAAGCCTTGCTTCTCCTCTGTGTCTAAAGGATATGGAGCCTTATAGATCACGCACTGATAGCTCGCTGTAACATGGAAGAGCCGATCCGCTGTGCGGCCGTGAGCACTGATGGCATCCATCTGGCGCTGGGAATGAAGGATGGCTCCTTCACCGTCCTTAGAGTCAGGTGGGTACACAATTCAGAGGCCAAATGGGAAATTTTGATGCTCTGTGAATGGCCACTATGATGAAGAGCGTCATCATTTTGTGTGTCCATTTTAGCTCCTCATTCAAGTTACATTTCTGTGCTCCCCTCCAGAGATATGACAGAGGTGGTCCACATCAAGGACAGGAAGGAGGCCATCCATGAGTTGAAATATTCCCCTGATGGGTCCCATTTAGCTGTTGGCTCTAATGATAACTCAGTGGACATCTATGGTGTGGTGCAGAGGTACAAGAAAGTGGGCGAGTGCATTGGCTCCAACAGCTTCATCACACACATGGACTGGTCGACGGACAGCAAATACCTGCAGACCAATGACGGCAGCGGCCGGAGGCTCTTCTACAGGATGCCAAGTATGTCCAGCTATTCCAACTACATAAATCATGTTCTGTGTAAAATACTGGGTTGCACTTTATTTTACAGTACACTAACAAGACGTACTTTGTATCAAATTAGACAAAAACTTTATCAGTGTGAGATCCTTTATTAGACCTTTACTAGACTTTATTAGATTGGAGTATTAAAGACACAGAACTGTTCTATAAACTAAAGTGAAATCACATGTCAGTGTTTAATTAGGGTATAACTACTGTCTGTGATAGAACAATTAGCAAAAGTAAGCTAACCAGCTGCTAGCTATTTCTAGTTATTGTCTAATTGATACATAGTATGGCTTGTTATGTCTTAGTAGTGTGCTGTAAAATAAAGTGTGACTGAATACTGCCAATCAAAAAGCCCAATGTTGCTTTGATATAATTTTACCACTGAGCTTCTTTGTGAGATAAAATCTTCCTGTCTTCTGTTGAGGTGGGAAGGAGGTGACCAACAGGGAGGAGCTGAAGCTGGTACAGTGGGCTTCATGGACGTGTGTATTGGGCCCTGAGGTTAATGGAATATGGCCCAAGTACTCAGATATCAATGACATTAACTCTGTGGACGCCAACTTTAACAATCAAGTCTTAGTAACAGCAGATGACTATGGATTAGTCAAACTTTTACGATATCCATGTATAAAAAAAGGTAAGGAATTGTTTCATTTTTAAGGAGATTTAACTAAGGAAGTTCTGCTGTTATTATCTATCACTGTTACTAATATGTTTCCTCTTGATTGTAGGTGCAAAATTTAAAAAGTATTTGGGTCATTCAGCCCACATAACCAACGCCAGATGGTCACATGACTACCAGTGGGTCATAACTATTGGTGGTGCCGACCACTCAGTGTTCCAGTGGAAGTTTGTTCCTGAAAGAAAGTCTAAAGAAGCTCTGCATATAGCACCACAAGGTATGATGATGATACCCTGCTGCAGTCATGTATTTATCCATAATGTGGGAAAACATGCTGCATATGATATGTAAGATTTACATTTTACCTTCTCATCAGTCCAATTAGGTATATTACAGGGTTACATTTTAATTAATCTTTGTGCAGGGAACAGTGACTTGCATTTACTGTTAGCTATTTCACAAAATCAGTGGCTGCTGCCAACAAGACATTATCAAATCAGGCTAAGTGGGAAACCCTGATGGATATTTTGATGTCTCCTCAATCTGTCCCTAAAATGTTGCCAAACTCAGTGTGTTTTTATTCCTTTAATGGAAAAGTTTTTGGGGGAAATGCACTTGTTCACTTTCTTACTGAGAGTTAGAACTATTTTCATTCCTGCATGTTAAATATGGAGCTACAGCCAAGAGGAGATTAGAGGTCCAGTCTGCAAGCTTTCCGGGGATTTATTGGCAGAATATGGCGAAAATTGAATATTATACTTGTAAGTATGTTTTCATTAGTGTATTATCACTGGAAAATAAGAATCATTGTGTTTTTGTTAGCTTAGAATGAGTCATTTATATCTACAGTAGGTGCAGGTTCTCTTCCATGGAAGCCTCCATGTTGTACCTCCGTGTTTCTACAGTAGCCCAGAACAGCCAAACACAGCTACTTTAGTGCCTTGCAACCTAGGAAAGGAAGGGTGAGGCAATGTGTTTACAGTCTGCAAACTGTTACATGCCACTAAATCCTACACAGTGGTCCTTTAACTTAGCTTAGCATAAACAATAGGCAGGAGGAAAAAGCTAGTCTGGCTCACTTCAAAGTTAGCGTGAGCTCTTATTAACTCATTATTCAATCCATACACAAACAGAAATATAAAAATGACAAGTTTGACTGATGAGTCAACAACAAAACAGGCTATGGAGCTTCTGGCTGGTATTTTTTCATTTTGGACAGAGTTGGCTGTTTCCTCTTGCTTCCAGTCGTTGTGCTTAGTCTCCGGGCTCTATCTCTATACTTACAGTAACTAACAGTTACTATACTAACTAATTAATAGTTCACATCTTGGGAAATACACATGGTGCTTTCTTATCAAAGGTTAGATGACAAGGTTGATGAAAGTCTGTATCCTAAATATGAACCTACCACGAGCAGCTGGTCAGCTTAGCGTAGCACAAAACCTGGAAACAGGGGTAACAGGTAGTCTGGCTCTTTCCAGCAATAATAAAATCATTCAACCAGCACATCTATGTTTCTATGTGTCCAGCAATTTGCAATCGTTTTTGGGATTGTTGTTGTCTAAAATACCTGATTTCACTGCAGTCTTTAAAATTGTGACACTTTTTTCAGAGCTCAAACTCAAAACAACAAGCAGAAAATTATAACGTATAAACATGCATCAAGTGATAAATAGTATTGATAAATGTCAATAATAGTGACAAACATTGTGCTCTTTTCAGTGCATGTTACAAAATTAAAAAAGGAAATACTAAACCATTGAGCTGGCTCATTGAGAGGTATATGCGTGATATTTGCATGGGTAATTGCTATGATTGATTGAACTCGCAGGAAACAAAGATGATTGGTCAAATTTGCTGAAACGTTGCAGATTTCACAGGGAATGGTTGAATTTGCATTAATTTCAATTACAATTTCCTGGAGGGACTGAATATTATTATTATCAAATTCAGTCACTGGCATATAACTCTCTGAAAAACAGAGAATTTCTGTTTACACTTATATTTTTGTATGGATTAAACAAATGACATATAACATGTTTATCAGTGAGCTTTAGAGGTGCTGGCAGGTGGATTTTGTTACTGTTGCACACTGCTGGCATATTTAACTCACCGATATGAGAGTGATATCAATCTAAATTCAAATTCAAAGGGGGCTTTATTAGCAAGTATGAAATAAAAACAAAAGAAAATGTACATGAACAGTGAGTGAGTTTGCTAGCAATATATAACCCTCTATATACAGATAAATAGCTTAAAATAAAATAGAGAAAAAGAAAAAAATCTAGAATTGTGGAAGGGAAAGGGAATACCATAGAAGTATTTCCTAAAATTTCTATTCCTTTCAAATCAGCTTATGTATCTGTCTGAAAGTAAGACTCATTGCACAATAAACTGTGGTAATGTCAACCCATTTAATGAAATAAAATGTCACAGTACATTTCTTAGTTACATATTAGGGGTTGTCTGAATGTAACTGGCTGTTACATAACGTGCACCCATACTGCTCCCACCAGCCTCGTGAACTTGGAGTGCTAAACCACCAGGGAGCAATGCACTAGATTGTTGGCTCCCTGCACTTCCCGAACCACCATTTCCATAAAGCTCTGAGAAGGAACGGCCATCACATTAATTAAGACAAATCCAATAAAAGTGAATGAAGCTTGGAAAGTATAATTGCATTGTCATTCCCAAGTCATATTTTTTTCCAGAGACAGAACGCAGCTGTGCTCTCTGAAATTAAAGCACATACTAACTGCCTTTCCTTTTAATTCTCCTAATGGATCTTGTGAGTAGCCGCCCTTAGCTGCCAGTTCTGCTTATTGCCTTGTCTTGGCACAGCTTTCCTCTGCTGCATCAGCAATTTTATACATTTGTCTTGAGCACTGTCACTGTGGAGCACGACTGCCTGATAAATAGGAGATGTCACAGTATTATTACATGATCAACCCTCACTTCTACTCAAACATGGTGCAGTGTTTTTATTACTGTGTGCACAGTGTGATATTTGTCTGATTTAGAGGCACTAAAGTGTGATGCAACCTTGTTTCTGCCTGCAGAGACCTTGGCTGACTCTAACAGTGAAGAGTCAGACTCTGATCAGTCAGATGTACCTGAGATGGACTCAGAAATCGAGCAGGAGACGCAGCTCACGTATAGACGACAGGTGTGTGATCGCATCAGTGGTCACCTTATAAACATGTCTCCCTGAAAATCCCTGAAAGTTATTAAACTGATAATGTAAACATTTTTCTGCACATATTCAGGTTTATAAAGAAGATCTACCTCAGCTCAAAGAGCAGTACAAAGAGAAGCATCGAGCAATGGCCATGAAGAAGAGAGAGCGAGCACCAGGGAGTGGGGTGAAGCTCCACTTCATTCATGGGTAGGCATAGTCTGTAGCAGAGAAACTCTGGAACGACTGATATTATAAGATGAATTTTAAGGAGACATTTTTTGTGACTAATGAGGACAACAGTTTTTGAAGTTGGTCCAGTTTAAAGGAGAGCGCTACGTCCATCAGTCGTGAACCAGGCTGCAACTTAATCCTCATAGGCAATTACACAAAGTATGCCCACAAAAAGTGCTTGTTTTTGTCACTGACAAGCTCAGATTGTTATCATAAGTGTCTGACAATATTATGGAAAGGACTCCAACAGAGACAGACCTTTCTGTTAAAAAGGAGGAGCCTTTTTTTTAAACATCTGTCCTATTGCTCTCACCAAAGCCACCAGACTCCATTTACAGAAACAGTAATTTTATCACAACAACACACTTCATTCAAAGTTGACAGAAAAAATAAAATAAAATAAAACTGAAAACTATCTTAGTTCTGCTTTCCATTGTTTCAACAATCCTTAGCTCTGGTTTGTTTGAAATAAACCCTTAAGTCACCAGGTTAGATGTGAAAATATTCTGTCTCTACATACTGTTTCTCTCCACTGCTTCTCTGATGTCCCACCTCCCTCTTGCTCCTGTCCTGATATTTTCTCTAACTTGGCAAATTAAGGGTTATTTTTCACCCAGAACTGTGGATAGAATAACCAAAATCAAGACAGTTTTGGTGAGGTTTTTTTTGTTTGTTTGTGCTGAGTTTGAATGAAGTGTGTTTTACGATGATGAAACTACTGTTTCTGTAAATGGAGTCTGGTGGCTTTGATGAGAGCGATAAACCAGCTGTTTCTGGTTAAACAAAAAGGGTCTTGCTCTTTAATGAACAGGTCTATCTCTGTAGTGATCCTTCCCATAATGTTGTCACAAGACACTTAGAATAACTATCTGAGCCTGTCAGTGACAACAACGTGCACTTTTTGTGGACATACTTTGACAAGTGCAGTTTACCATAGGGATTACATTGCAGCCTGTTTTGCGGCTGACAGCTGCAGTGCTCCTCCTCAATACTGCACAATCTTAAAAAACTTTTTCCTCTACAGTCACTAACATGAGAAAATAGGGTCCAAGCCCTTCATAATGTTGTTTTTTTTCCCCAAAAAACAATTGCACATTTTTTCTGGGGTTTTTTATTTTATTTTTTATTTTTTTGTTTGCAGCTACAGGGGTTATGACTGCAGGAGCAACCTGTTCTACACCCAGACCGGGGAGATAGTCTACCATGTAGCTGCCATTGGGGTTGTGTACAACAGACAGCAGAATACCCAACGTTTCTACATGGGCCATGACGATGACATCCTCTGTCTGGCCATCCACCCCCTGAAGGACTTTGTAGCAACAGGCCAGGTAGCTGCCAGCACTGCTAACATAACATATTCAAAGCTGTTTTTAGTTTGGTTTATGGCTCCTCAGAGATGAACTGAGAGAGATTCTTTACCATATCAGACTCAAAATTCTCATGTGTAAATGTTACGCTACTGAAAATAAATAATCACAGGAGTGATTTGTGTCTCCTCAGTGAGAACTTCACTCTGATCAAAATAAAACATATACAGGAAAGTAGAGAACACACCCATATTAAAGTTACAGTAATATTCACAGTGTATACCTTACCTTAAACATACTGGCTTCACTTAGAGACTATTTTCACAGAGCACAGAGGACCGATAGAGCAATTCAAGTGTTTTTGACCCTTTGGATATAAAATGTTTGGTTTATGATTTTTTTTAGTTATTTGTAGAAACATGTTTTGTGAGGTCACAGTGATCTTGACATTTGATTGACTGAAAATCATGATTTGAAGAACTAATTAGTTCATTCTTGAGTCCAAGTGGATATGTGTACCAAGTGTGAGGAAATACCACCGAAGCATTCCTCAGATATTGAGTTCACAAGAATAGGATGGACAGACGGACAGATGGACAGACAGACAACCTTAAAATGTATTGTCTCTGGCCACGCCTGTCGAAGGCGCGGAGGCTTAAAAATGGGTTGAAATAATCACAAGTGACAAAGGGATCATGTCTTCTCAGCAAGAATTTTAGTCTTGTTCGGAAGATGGGACAGTTTGCCCTCGGTAGCGAGATGAGACAGAAGCAATTGATCTCAGATTGTGACCATTCTATAGATTACACATTAACACTACCACAACTTGAATTAGACAATAAAGATTAAAATAAACAATGTAAAATAAAAACTATTTTAACATTTATGGTTTTAATCAAATGCTTATGAATGTATTTATCTTTTTAACCTCATCACAGTTTCCAATACTGACAAACCATGATTTTACTGTATTTTTAACTTGTAAGAGACTGTGAATGAATTATTTATTTTTAACTTGTCACATTAAGAGGTCGAATTAAGTAAATTGTGTACATACTTTGAATGTTTTCATCTCTCCAGGTGGGCAGAGATTCCTCCATCCACATATGGGACACAGAGACGTTAAAACCCATGTCTGTGTTGAGGGGTTTCCACCAGCTTGGAGTGTGCGCGTTGGACTTTTCCGGTAACACTCAGTGCTGCTTTCTCAGACTTAATTTAGTCCTCCTATCCAGACAGATTCTACATAACATATTTTTGTATTCATAAATTCTTCCAGACATCCTGCTTTCACAGGGGAACAAAAATTTCTTTCACACATAAAAGAAAGGGGCAAATTCACAAGACACCCAATTTACAGGCAACACCAAAAAACCTTTTTTCTGCTGCCTTTCAGTGGCGGCAGTCTGACAGCATCAAGGTAGAGCTGTTCCTCTTGCTTCCTTTAATTGGCCCAAGACAGAGGCAGCGCCGTGATCTGTGTGTCAGTGTCAGTGAATCACCTGCTATAGATCAAACTCACCAAGCTGCTTTCATGTTGCTAACAAGGGGCCAAACTTCTCTGAACCACAGCAGGAGTTGGTCCATGTTGTACTCAGTGATTTTTGGTTTTTCCTCCACAGCGGATGGTAAACGTCTGGCGTCGGTCGGCCTAGACGACAATCACACCATCGTGCTGTGGGACTGGAGGAAGGGGGAGAAGCTCTCTGCCATGAGGTTAGTGCAGTTATTTTAGAGTATTAAGATGGCTGTCAGGCTGCAACTAAATATTATGTTCATCATCAGTATTAGTTGTTTGCTCATTAAATGTCAGAAAATTGTGAAGACTGTTAATCAGTGTTCCCTAAAGCCCAAGGTGACGTCCTCAAATGTCTCGTTTTGTCCCAAACCCAAATATATTTAGTTTACTGTCATAGAGGAATAAAGAAACCAGAGAATATTCACATTTAAATGGTTTAAATCAAAGAATTTGGGATTGGGATTGGGAATGCAAGGGCTCTTGGTAGAACCCCCTGTGTGGGTTTTAGATAAAACCTTTGGAATATAAAAGGGTTCTTGATGGAATCTCTTGGGTGTGTTCTGGATTAATACCTTGGAATATAATATGTTCTTGGTAGAGCCCTCGAGTATGTTTTAGACAAAACCCTTGGAATATAAAAAGGCACTCAGTAGAACCTCCTGGGTGTGTTTTAGATTGAACATTTTCTCAATAAAACCCTTCAAATCTAAAATGGTTCTTGGTAGAACCTCTCTTAGGGGGTTTCTTTCACAGATGGTTCTAGGTATAATCCTTTATGTTGGGGTTATAGGTAGATATTTTCTAAGGTTCTACCAGGAATCAAAAAGGTTTTCCTATGGGGACAAGCTGAAGAACCCTTTATGGTTCTCATTAGCACCTTCATTTCTAAGAGTGTAGTCTATTAATCGACTAATGGTTGGAGCTCTACATGGCTACAGATCAGCCTCTGTACTCTCCTCACATCCTGAAAGCTTTGACAAAGCTTCTTGTTAATTTTGAAGATTGTTTGAGTCTTTTAGTTTAAATATGGACATTTATGGATGGGGGTTAAATTGAAGTCACTTTGCTGTGCGGGGCTGACAGCGGGACTGATGGAGGAGAAGAAAGAAGAGAAATTGCCTTTTAGATTACGAAGCTGCTCCACTGCAGCTCTTAACCCTGCCTGAGTCTGAATGGTTAGAGTAAAAGTTTGCCCCAGGGCCCCATCTGTAGATCCATAATTAAAGAGAATTGCTTTCAATTTACATCTTCCATGGTGGGCTCCTGGTGAGTTTGTGCGCTGATGTATTAGATTTTTTTTTTTAAGGAAACATATTAAGAAGTGTCTTTTACAGATGTTCCCTATTTACGGAGTACAAAACAGCACATAAAAAGCAAATGGGCTGCAAAAACAATCAAGTGATAAAAAGGATACATAAAAAAGTAACAGGGAGGTAGCAAGAACAATCACACTCGTCCTTCAAGTCCTGAAGGCTGAAACTAATTGGACCATAAAGACTAAATATAAAAGTCCACATCTTAAAAGTACATTAAGATAAATGAAGACTTTTAAAAAACACTTTGTTTTTTAGTTTTTCAAGAAACATAAATGATACATAACCATATGTCAATATACATGCATAAACAAGATCTATGTATTGCTCTATATGTAGGTACATATACATAAATATATGAGCATATCAATTATTTCAAAGTTCACTCCATTGATCTTATATATTTTCAAGTCCATGTCCAAGTCTGCACGCTTAAAATAAGTAATAAAAAAAAAACATACTTTGTTAATAGCTCAGGTTTCCCTTAATAGAATATGTATCTTTTCTAAGGATATACGTACATGCAGACAGTTCTTTTATCTGTTTACCAATACTGCTAATGCTATCATCCATCTGGCCTGTAACAAACATAGATGGGGCTTTAACTAATGATTATTTTCATTACTGATGACAAATGAGAATTATTTTTTTCAAAACATTAAGTTCAGATCTCTGAACAACTAGTGTGTTGTTCACAACAGACTGGAATTTCTCATTCATTCAAGAAATTTGCACACATTTTAATATGTGTTCAAAAGAGTAAATACAATTGTCAACAAATTTGTACAATAACCACTTAACATATGGCTCGCTGATCAATACTGATGAGTTGATGACTTCTCATGACCTCTAAACATTATTTCATCATATGAGCCGTCATGCAAAATGATCCTTTCAATGACCAAAATCTATCAGACATACAAGTATATTTCTATAAATACTGTCTGTATGACACATAACGTGATGTCAAAGTTGCCAGGTTACCGTAATGAAGAAGGAATCAAATGGAAGTCATTTTGTGGGAAAGTTTCTATATATGACTTTAAAGATCAACAATGAGTTTACTCATCTATTTTCAGATCAACTGTATCAATCAATGAGGGGAAAAAACATTTACCACAACACCCCTGTTTGTATCGCATTATTACAATAAATTTACTGTATACATACAAAATGTGTATATCATTTTCAATCAGTGTCAACAAAAAAGAGATTTGTATAGAGAAACATTTGCAGGTTTGACTGTGATGGTGAAAAAACAGCTTAACATTTTGACCAGTACGGCTCACGTGATGATGAACAACTTTTCATTTTGGTGGCATTGGTCTGCTTACTGACACAAAAAGTTCTGAAACATGAATGAAATGTTTTGGTTGAGTTACTACCTTTTGCAATAATGCAAAAAGATTGTGATGTTCCATGAAACAGTTGTGACAAGTCTACTTACAGTTTTAGAAAGTTAAGACTTTCCCCAAAAATAATTGAGAAAAACTGTAATCTGCTGATTTTTTTCACATTTAATACATTATTAGACTATAAAAAGGTCAAAAAAATAGTGAAAATTCTCATCATAGTTTCCCAGAGCCCAAAGTGAGGTCTTCATTTCTCCAACCAACAGTCAAAAATCCAAAGACTCTTCATGTATTATCAGAAATGACAAAGAAAAGCAGCAAAACTTTACATTTAAGAAGCTGGAACCAGCAAATGTTTGACAGTTTTTGCTCAAGAAATGACTGAAACGATTAAAATTTTCTTTTGATCAACTAATCTGTTCACTGGCTAATCGTTGCTAAACATTCAAGGCAGCATAATCCTGAGCTCAAGTGTGACAGACTGATTATCTAAACTGCTGGAGACAAAGATGCAGATGATCGCCTTGCGCATTCGACATAAACAATACATGCAACCAGATGAGTCACATACAGCAGCATTGTACATTTGATGTAATGGATTACCTTTCCAGAGCAAGGCATGAGAGGTGTTAATTTGTTGGAAACGTAATGGAAGATTAGGTGAAATTACATAATCCGGAACCAGAAGGAACCAGAAGTATCTAACTGGAAAACATCCCTATCCCAAAATATCTTTGCTTTTGCTTTGTTGCTCGCCCTGCTTGATGCTCATATTTAGTATCTACTCCATTGAAATTCCCCCTGGCTAGTTTGTAGCAGTGTATTGCTGGTTGCTCTCCTGCGTGTTGTGTGCCAGGCTCTCACTGCAGCTCAGGGACAGCTTGGAGCTGCACTAATCTCCTTTGCAGACCCTGGTGGGCAGTGCAGTGAGGCGGGCAGAGGGAAATGGGGCCTGACAGAGCCTAGCTTGTGCACCGCCACTGTCTAGTCCTCAGCCGGGAGAGAGGAGGAGTGGGGGACTGTGAATGAGGTTGAAGGGTGGGAGAGATGTAGCAAGGAGGGGATGAGTGAGGGTAAGAGTTAAAGAGAGAGGAGAAAGGCATAATGTTTCTTTAGCTTCACTGAGGCTGAGAGTAATTCAGCAGCAAAAAGGGCAACGATTAGAGAATTTAAAGTGTCGGGTACGGTTCATTGCATCAGGCAGGACCAGCAACTGACCCTGAATGTTCATATTGTGCAGTGCAGTCAGAGGGTAAAATAAAGAGACAGTTACACTAAGTTTATTTCTGTCTACAGTTTGTAATGATTCTTAGGGAGAGAAAAAAATGTGACGTAAGTGGATGTAATATGTAATTGTACACAACACAGAAAAGGTTTTAACCCACACCAACAAGAAGAAAGAAAAACATAATATTCTAAATATTCTAAACATTCTAAAAAAATAAAAAAGGCATATATAAGCGAGGATTCATGGGTTCAAGCCCTTTGGGGGATTCAGGCTTCACAAAGCCAAGCAAAATCATTTCAGCTAGTTTAATTCTGTTTAAAGAAGGAGTGAGACTGATCATGCTGTTTTCATCATGTTTCATCATCACAAAGCCTTCAGTGTTTCAATTATTGTGCATTCAAAGTTTTTGCAGTTCTTTGCATCTGCAGATTTGAGTGGAAATCAAAGGCATCTTGAGTCTTGGACAAATACGTGATAGGTCACACCCACTTGCACCAAACAACATGACACTTCAAATTTTGCTTAATACTTACCGCCAGGGCATGCATACCAAAGTACATGTTTTTAGTAGCTGTGGTGTCTTCTATAGATTGGGCTCAAAATGTTATGTACCCAGATTTATGATAATTGGACAAACCATTAAAGAGTTATGGCCATTTTCCTGCTAAGCTCCACCCACATGGAAGTTTATTAGTCAATATTTGATAACAAAATATCAGATATCATCAAGCTTTTTACAACTTTTGATAAGCTTGGTACAATGAAGATCCACAGCCAATGATATAAATCTGGCCAACCAGTTCTGGAGGAGATGTCAAAAATGAGTTTTTCAAAAAAACAAACCCTTCAGATGGACCTTTATAGTCCAAGAGGCTTTTTGTAGAACACATTTAGGCCTTTTTCACCAACATAGAACTGGTCCTGTTCTGGTTCGAGCACCTAATATTGAACTGTTATGAGCATTTTCACAAAAAATAAATTGGTTTGGAACCTGGAAGGTTGGTTCATAGCTAGAAAAAAAGCAAGCTGGGCTGTGAGGGGTGTGGCCTTTCCAAAATTGCGTTCAGGTTTGAACCCCAATAAATAAGTACATATAATTAAGAAATATTTTCAGTTTGAAGACAGAAGTAGATAAGAGAAAAAAATAGTGACTGTTGATAATCCTTATTAATATGTCAGTTGGTCTGCAAATTTTCTGTCCACAAGCCTTGGAAGAGGCAAACAAATAATTAGTCTAGTAGAGGGTAGTGATAATACTCACATTTCTTACTAATCTAAACTGTAAATAATTATTTTGCTCATGAGCTTGAGTTATTTTTTTTAAATGTTAATCCAGTCCAACACATCATCATCTGTGAGATGGATTTATTAAGTCTATTCAGACACATTTGGATACTCCAAACTATGCAATTCAATTTGGTTCTAAACACACAAAAAGAAACAAAAAGTGAAGCATTTCTGTATTTCTTTGCCATCATTAAAAACCCTCATTGCAGCCTGATTTATGCACTCAACCCTGCAATTATTGCTTACAGCCACTGTAAATTATTTTCATCTTTCAAGTTCAAGTGCATTTTGTCATTCTAGGTCTAAAAAATAATGATGAAATTAAATCGTGTTTCTTTCAAGACGAAATGTGCAATTATAATGGTTTTCTCCATGCATATTTTCTGATGTAAAGCTTGTTGTTGTTTTTTTTCAGGGGAAGCAAGGACAAGATATTTGTTGTCAAAATAAATCCCTACCTTCCTGACAAGCTCATCACAGCTGGTGTGAAACATATGAAGTTTTGGCATAAGGCTGGTAAGTCCCCTGAGGTTTTTTTTTTAACTCTAACAAGCAGAACTCTTTTTTAGCTGTGACTCATTTCACTGTGAGTTGACTGTCTGCCTCTGTCTCTCTCTTCAGGTGGTGGTCTAATTGGGCGCAAGGGGAACATGGGGAAGACGGAGACTATGATGTGTGCTGTGTACGGCTGGTCAGAGGAGATGGTGTTTTCGGGCACATGCACGGGGGACATTTGCATCTGGAGAGACATGTTCCTGATGAAGACTGTCAAGGCTCATGATGGCCCTGTGTTCAGTGTGCACGCTCTAGAAAAGGTACCACAGGGAAAAGGGCTTTTTGACCAGTGAAAACTTTTTCAAAATATTTTAAAATATGTGAACCCCTCTTTTTTTGCAACCTCAATTCCAAAAAAGTAGTGAACAGACCTATATTCAATTGAATACAGTACAAATACAAGATATTAAATGTTCAAACTGATTATTGTTTTTTGTAAATCTACTATTGAATTTGATGCCTACAACATGTTCCAAAAACGTTGGGACAGGAGCATGTTTTCCACAGTGATACATCACCTTTTCGTTTAACAACACTCAAGTGTTTAGGAACTGAGGACAGTAATTCTAAAAAAGTTTTAGATGTGAAATTCTTTCTCATTCTTGATTGATATACGACTTCAGTTGCTCGACAGTCTGAGGTCTCCATTGTCGTATTTTGTGCTTCATAATACACCGCACATTTTCAGTGACAGGTCTGGACTGCAGGCAGGTCAGTCCAGTACCTGAACTCTTTTGCTTCAAAGCCGCACTGTTGTAACACATGCAGAATGTGTCTTGGTGAATTGCCATGCTGAAATAAGCATGGGCACCTCTGAAAAAGATGTCATCTGGATAGCAGCATATGTTGCTCCAAAACCTCTTTGTAACTTTCAGCATTAACGGGGCCTTCACAGATGTGACAGTTACCCATGATGCCAAGGGAACTAATACACCCCCATACCATCACAGATGCTTGCTTTTGAAGTTAGTGCTGGTAACAATCTGGATGGTCCTTTCCCTCTTTAGCCCAGAGGACACAACGTCCATGATTTTCAAAAACAATCTGAAATGTGGACTCGTTAGACCACGGCATAGTTTTCCACTTTGCGCCAGTCCATCTCAGATGAGCCGAGGCCAGAGAAGTCAGTGGTGTTTCTGGATGTTGCTGATATTTGGCTTTGCCTTTGCATAGAAGAGTCTTAACTTGCATACATGCAAGTTTCTCCAGATTAAAAAACATTCAAATAATGTCTAGATATGCTTTGTAAGCCATTTATTAAACTATAAACATCAATTGTAACTTTACACATTGTCCAGATAGACTTTTAAAATACATGCACAAAAGCTACTTGAGTAGATGTAGGAAAAGATCAGATTTATTAATGATGTTTATTATAAAATATTAGTCTGTTCCCTGGAAAGAATATGGCCCTATGAACATTAGATTAGAAGTATATCTGTCGTGGATATATGCAGTATGCAATATTGAATTTGCTCTGACAGTGGCATGTTAAACAAGCAGGAGATCACTGCAGTGTTAAATGTGCCAATATGTTGTCCCTGTAGGGATTTGTGACTGGAGGAAAGGATGGTATAGTTGCTCTGTGGGATGACACCTTTGAGAGATGCCTCAAGACCTACGCCATCAAGAGGGCAGTCCTAGCTCCAGGCTCTAAAGGTGAAAATATCCTCCACTGTCCTTGCTCTTTCAATGCAAATCCATTTGAAACATTAAATGTTTTTATGTGAAATGATGAGGATGAAGATTTCCTCCTGTGTCCTGGGTCTAATTAATTGACTCTGCAGGGCTGCTTTTGGAGGACAACCCCTCCATACGTGCCATATCTCTGGGCCACGGCCACATCCTGGTGGGGACCAAGAATGGAGAGATCCTGGAGGTGGACAAGAGTGGCCCCATCACTCTGCTGGTCCAGGTAAAAAGCTGATAATAATAAACCCAAAATGTGTCAAAACACATCTAATAATATGCAGCACATCAGATTCCACCAGACAGGATATTCTTGCGGTTACTAGTTGGCACTTCTTGTTTCTGCAGCATGATGAGCTGAAATAGTGAGTTGACTTTTTCAAAGTTAGTGAAGATTTTAAAGGTTGAAGGTTAAAGATGCACCGAATGACTGGCTGATTACTTTTAGCATCTTTTATTTTTGACATTTTTAATTAAAAAGTCATCTTTTGACTCATCTGTCTCAAGTCAAGTCTCAAATTTTTGCAACTCGAGTCTGACTCAAGTCAAGTCATGTTACTTGAGACCAACAACAAGGTGCCAGAGTGCTGATCTGATGGATTACTTACCTAAAGCAAATTTCTGGCCAGTGCAGGTTGATTTTAAATATTGGGATTTTAAATAGTGGGAATCTGGATGATAAACTGATGTCATGTGCTCTCTTTATTTTAGAGATGTTCCTTCTGTGTGTTTTGCTGAAGCTATTTGTACCTCCTGAAACTATTTCTGGCTTCAAAAGTTTAAACTAATAAATAAGTGCTATGGTTTTGAAAATGGTCAGCAGTAATAGATGCATATTCACTCTTTGGTTAAAACAACAGCGTCGCCCTTCAGTGCGATTAAAACACCACTACTGTCTATTGTGCACAGCAGCTCAGAATCACCAAGGTGGTGGCTATAAACGGCAATGAATTATTGCTGTTGAATGGGAGCCTGTTAATTTAGTTAAGTGGTGCTGCAGTGTCTCCCAGGCTCCACTGATTGTAGGCAGACAGAGTGAATGCTATTGATTGCCCTTTTCAAATGCTTTAAATATACAAGCACACTGTGATGGATGGGATCAGCTGATGAGAGAAGCAAAGGTTGTCCTCAGTTATTTGTTGTCATAGCTAACAGGCTAACTGTCAAAATATCCTTTGGAATATGAAAGAGAATTATAATGTGCCTAATCTGATTGGTTAAGTCCACTGCTAATGTTAGAGAGGAGGAAAATATAAAGTCTAGGAAGATGTTGTTGCTGTTTGTTAACAACTAAAAAGTTCCTAAAATGACTAAACAATGATTCCTGTTGAGCTGCAAAAACAGAAAACATAATTGGAAGCCAAGAAATATAGATTATAAATCGTGTTAAAGCTGGGGTAGTTCTTGCTCCTCCTCTTGGCTCTGTTTTCAAGCTGTAGAAAATCTGGTGTGTCAGGGTGATTGTTGAGTCTCATTCCTGAATCATAAGTATTTGACAAACTGGAAATGAGACTCAACAATCAACAATCTTTCTCCAGAATTGATTAGTAACCCTTTAGATGCACATTCACTGAGGTATATGGGCATTAATTACACATGTAAGAAAACTAAAGGAAAACAAATAAAGTAGACAGTGACATTTGTTGACCTCTAACTAAAATTGAATTGAAGGCAAATACAGTACAATAAATAATAACATTATCAGTAAATAAATGTACAAATGGGCAAAAAGTAAGCAATAAAAGCACCCATTATTATTTTAACAAACTTACTTAGCGTGATTAGTTAGCACATATAAATTTATAGTATTGAATCTTTCTTTTCAAACTCATTGGACTAATCCTACAGTATTATTTAACAAATTTATTAGTCATGTAAATTTAGCCCCCCAAATAATCTGGATTAGGGGTGTGCCATATCATATTATTAATGATAATACCGCTATACTTTTTAATATGATTTTAAAAATCCATATTGTGATAATGGCAATATTCTATTTGATGTAATGTAGTTGTACAATGAAACATAGTTGGTCCATGGTCAGTACGGATTAACCAACACAGTTCTGCACACCTGTGAACCACGGACTGAATTTAACCATCATAGTGTGAAATACAGTTTTACTGCCACTGTTGCTGTCTGAAGTAATAAAAAGTGTGGAAGTGGTTTAGTTGCCAAAGATCAGATGTGCAACAAACCACGGTAATATGTAAGAAGCGCGAGAAGACTGTAACGACAAAAGGGTGCAACACAGCAAACACATTTCACCACCACAAGCAGAAGTACAAGGAGAGCTCAACAACTATTGTGATTTCTAAACCCAAAATATTTTTTAGTAGTTTGTCATAATGTCAAGAATATTGTTATTGCAGAAACATCCTGAACATCGTGATATTATTTTAACACCATATGGTCCACTCCTAATCTGGACACAGGGCTAAACAAACAAAGATTAAAGTACATTCTTTTTCTTCTTTTTAGCATTTTTAGGCTTCTTTTTATTAAATAAATTCAATATATTATGCTATAATATGTGTCTGCAGGGTCACATGGAGGGAGAAGTGTGGGGCCTGGCCACTCACCCACATCTTCCTCTCTGTGCCACCGTCAGCGATGACAAAACACTGCGCATATGGGACCTCTCGCCCAGCCACTGCATGCTGGCTGTACGCAAGCTCAGAAAAGGTGAGTCACCGCTCGAACAGCCGCGTGTACTTTCTGACAGGAAGTGCACTGGTCCCAGGGCTTTAACAAACATGTTTTCCATCCTCCACAGGCGGCCGCTGCTGCTGCTTCTCCCCTGATGGCAAAGCCTTGGCGGTAGGCCTGAATGACGGCAGCTTCCTCATTGTGAACGCAGACACCCTTGAGGACCTGGTGTCCTTCCACCACCGCAAGGACATCATCTCTGATATCAGATTCTCTCCAGGTTTGTGGTTCACCTCCGCATTTCTTCATCCTTACAAAACTCCCCTGAAATCCTGGTCTGAGAAGTAAATAGGCCTCTAAAATCTGTGTGCCCTTCAAAGCATCTTAGTGTATGTAGGGTAGTGTGCAGAAGTTCAGCAGGTATACATATTTCCTTCCCACTGTGAGTTGGGGAGATATTGCTGCAGGCCTGACCCAAATTAATGGCTTTGTGTAATAGGGCCAGACAGAGAGACAGCAAGAGTGGAATGGGAAACAGTGGGGGCGGACAAAGTGAGAGCAAGAAACTAAACTCTCTTTCGCCTGGACACTTAACCTTGATCCACAGTGCAACGGATCCTGTTTCTCAACCCAACACCCGTGAGGCGCTGAGAGCCTACACGTTAGAGTAGAAGTTACTGTGTAAAACAGAGTTAATCCAGGAAATTGGTTTCAGATTGAATAACCAGTGAGAATTCTTTTTTAATTTATGATTTTACAAAAAAAAAAAAGAAGCTGATAGTCTATAACCATGATAGGCGTTCTGTGAAGCTGTACTTGATGAAAAATGGTGGAAAAGGCTTACCACACAGGTCAGTATTGAACCTCCAGTGTGTAAGATTTACAGGAGTTTATTTCCATAATACGGCATAAGTAGAATACATAATTTTTTTGTTCCTTCTTAAATTATTATTATTGCTTTTTTTTATTAGGGATGCCAGCAAGGTCTCTCTGCTGCCATTTAAGATGAGTCACTCACTCGGTTTTGGTTTAGTTTAGTTTGTAATTTCTTTTTTTTATCAAAGCAAACTGCATGGATGCAAATACATTAAAATATTACACCCTGTACAATTAAGAACAACCCAACACAAAATTTAAGCACAGAAAAAACCCAGAATAAATGCATTTAAAGTATTTTTCAAATCACAGCCAAATCCCACAAAAGCAGTGCAAAACCGAGATGTTGAAATATTTACAAAATACCCACAAAGTCCAAATCCAAAAACAATACCAAAGAAATACCAAACTTGAAATTCCCCTCCAGGTTTTCTTTTAGTTCCAATAAATTCAGTTAATCAAAAAAATAAATAAAAAATAAATAAAAATAAAAATAGTTTTAACAGTCAGACATAGAATCCAGTCAGGGTTTGAAAATTGAGAAAACTTTATGTTACTTAGGACATTAACCATCTAAGTTTAGTTTGCTAGCATTTTAACACTAATTAGCACTAAACATAAAGTAACTTTGGCTGATATGAATGTCATTAGTTTGTGCATGTATTAGTTAGCGCAGCATTGCCAGACTAATTCACAAGTGCAAATTATTCTGGAATCTCTCAGTTCATTTTCAAGTTCATCTGAAGTACTGCTGGAGTGATGAGCTGATGAGTGTCAGGTTTGCTGGCAATCAGGCTGGTGTGCAGGTGATTGAATACTCTGGCTGCCAGGAGAGAGAGAGAGGGGAGATAGCCACGCCCACAGCACACACAGAAACAAACGGGAAGGCAGAATACACAAGAGGAGAAGAAATTAGAGGAAAACAGGGAGACAGCTGGAGGCACGGCTGTGACCAGGACACAATCAGAGTAACGAAATGTGACCAACAACCAATCAAGGCAACAAAATATGTGATGTAGCACTGAGTGATACATGCAAGTTGGGATGGTGCTCAGTCCATTTTCATTTGGGAAAAAAGGATGGCCTGGTCACAAACTTTCTCAAATTACGGCTAATCGGTACACTAAAATGTGTTTCTGGAAACATTTGAGGTGGGAAATAAGCAATGCAGTAACAGAATCTTGATCCATATTTGATCAGCACTGCCTAGTTTGACAGGTTGATCTGAGTTTGCATTGCATTGTCCTCAAAACGTGTAACTTTTCAAATCTGGATCAGTGACACTCCTGTGTCTGACTGGTCTGAAGAGATTCAGGACCAGTGGAAATCTCTCTGAACAGGCCACAGGTATCACAAAATAAGCTCACAGATTCTTCTGGTTCCCGTGGCTAGGTGTTAGCTGAAGTATTAGTCAAATCAAATTTTTGGCTTGATAAAGCTCTAGATGAAAGCGTAAGGCTTTACCAATGTTATTATAGTCGGTCCTGGGGTGTATATGATGAGTGCTCTGTTTCCACGTCAATCCATCCAGTATTTTTGGAGGCATTTCATTCAGAACCATAAATGGTAACCTGCTGGTGGCTCCGCAGGAGAGGTCAGGGGTCACCAAACTAAGTAGAATTAATTTTCTGGGCGTCATTATTCTGTACAAAATGTCTTGGCAATCCAACCAATAGTTGAGATATTTCAGTCAGCACCAAAGCGGTGGATCCACTGATCCACTGAACAACACCTACAGTTAAAAACGGTCAAACAGACAAAACACTTCACTCTCTTTTGTTTGCTCAGGTGCTGGGAAGTACCTCGCAGTAGCATCAGGAGACACTTTTGTGGATATTTACAATGTAATGAGCAGCAAACGAGTTGGGGTGTGCAAAGGATGTCTCAACTACATTACCCATCTGGACTGGGACAAGAGAGGTAAACATCCTTAAATACTAAAGTCTCAGTAAATCCTTGCAAACGACTGCCAATTATGGATTCAAAATGTCTCTGTTAAAAAACACTTAAGCACCACTGACGGCCCACTGGGCTTTTTCATTCACAGGAAAACTACTCCAAGTCAACACAGGTGCTAAGGAGCAGTTTTTTTTCGAAGCTCCCCGCGGCAAGAGGCAGACCATCCCGGCGACAGAGGTAAGCAGAGAGAGACGGCACAGGAGCAGCCATGTCTTGTGGTGCTGTTGGCCCACTTTTTCCCTTTGGGATCAGAGGCGGCTCGGAGAAGGGCAGCGAAGCATTAACACGGCCCACTTTTCACCAGTATCGTTCTAATTTTGGCAGTGGAAGTGGGATAGTGTTTAGAGTCTCTTTAATACAGCGTGACATTCGCACACCTTGCAAGAGAAGCATTAAGAAAATAAGGGTCAGAGATGATAGATGCTGCTAGGTCATGTCTCAGATGTCCTCTCCTACCTTTGCTTGTTTGTCTCACCCCATTATGATCTATGACACTTTCCTCTTTCCCTCCCATTCACTTCACTTTTAGCTGGTTTATATTTTATTTGTATCTTATTTATCAAATAAGACATGTCTGCTGTTTTGAGCTATAGAGTGTCTCAAGGGTCTGTTCTCGGTCCCAGCTTATTCTCCTTGGTATTCACTACAGTTGGGCCTTAAATTTGTTGTTTTAATTAATCTTTTCACTCTTATGTGGACAACACTTAGCCACACTTGATCACAGCAGACTGCTCAGACTATTACTGGTCAGACTACTTAGACCATTCATCAGCCTCTGAGATCTTTAAAGCAACATTTTAGGAAATATGCATATTTGTTTCCTTGCTGCTGTAGAGTTGGTTGAGAGCCTAATATGAAATATGCAGGCAAAGAAACCTGAAACCTCCAGCACAGAGCGGACTTGTCAGTACAGAGTGCGAGAGTTAGCATTAGCAGTTAGCCACTGCCAGTGACAAGCTAACAAGCTAACAAACAACATAAACAAATAAAAGACTTATCATTCTAACATGTCTAGTAGTCACTGATTTTGGTAGACAACAGACTCCTCATCTGAGTCTGACTGAAGCTCAAACATGTATGGCTGAAATCTCCCATTTTCCTCTAAGGTTAACCATCCTGATGCGCATTTCTCTTTTGCCAGAGGTAGAAAGAGTAGATGTGCTTCGTGCCCTTTTTTGTTACTTTTCATGTGGGAAAACCATGTTAAACAGAAAAACAACATAGTGTTTTTACATACTTTAAAACAGGGGAACTTTAAGCTAAGCTAAATCAACTTATGGCTGTAGCTTCTTAGCAGACAGATGTGAGACAGTTTTCCCATCCAATAACACCAATCTCTTCTACAGATGATTTAAAATGTAAAATTTCTCCTGCAGCCTTCTAAGAAAGACAAAGCTCAAAGAGCATGTTACTCCAGTGTTGGCTCTCAGCGTTGGCAGCCTCCAGAAATGAAGAATTTAATAAAAAAAATATTAGATAGTCTCTTCCTGGTGAAACTCCTGCGAACATTTCTAAATTGTTAGAATTTAAATAACAATGGTGGAAATTATGCTGCAGCACTGCCAAAAGCAAACAGCATATGATAGAAGAATAATTATGCTGAAAATCAGAAGAGAAAAGCATATTTAAAACAAAAACAAAAGGAGAGTATAAAGGAGGACGCTAAGAGACATTAAAAAAGCAAGGACTGAGCCATAGATGTATTCAGATTTTAGCCTTTAAGTTCATTTTTTCAATGTATTTCAGCACTTTAGTTAGTTTGCAAAATTATTAGGTACTGCTATTCCACTTACAAGTATAAATTATAATGACATGCACCCAGCAATACCACAAGATTTAGAGTGTCAGAATTGTTCACATCCAAATTGCCCATAAAATAAATTATGTATTGTTGTAAGTTAAATTAACTTGTTATCAATTTTTAATGGCAGAAAAGTTAAGAATATCAGACCAAAATAAAGTGTGTGGACATTAAAAAAAGAGATGGTTTTGGCCTCTGAAGAACAGTAGATGCACGGGTCAACTTACATTTGAATCTTTTGTATAAAAAAATTAACTGCGTATAAAAACAAAAACAAAAGGACTGTTTGCTTAAAGGGACCTTTATATCATATCTATCATATCATATAAACTGGTCTGTTTAAAAACCAAATTTATTGTTCTGTCATTACAGTTTTTACCCAACAAATTGACACCACCAGCTTTTAGAGAAAACACAGAAGGTGTAAATAGTGAAAACTGCATACTGCTTTGTATCAGGCTTTTATTGTGACTTGCTTTGTTGTGATTTTTTTGAAGTGCTATCTAAATGAATCTTTACTTACTTCCTCACCTGTCTCAGGTGGAGAAGATTGATTGGTGCACGTGGACGTGTGTCCTGGGAACGTCTGTTGAGGGCATCTGGCCTTTGATCAGTGAGGTCACCGAGGTGACCGCTGCCTGCCTTAGTAACGACAGGAAGGTGCTTGCAACGGGAGATGACTTAGGATACGTCAAGCTCTTCAGATACCCCGTCAAAGTAAGACACAGTGAACAAGTCTTTACATTATCTGGGTTGAGCATCTTGTGACTTGAGGCTTATGTTTAAAGTTTATGCAAATGTTATGTTAATTTCTGTGTTAATGTCACAAGTGTTAAACAAATGTTGTCCCTCTCCCCCAGGGGAAATATGCAAAGTTCAAACGCTATGTGGCCCACAGCACACATGTTACCAATGTGCGATGGACCCATGACGACAGCCTCTTGGTGACAGTCGGTGGGGGTGACACGTGCCTCATGATCTGGGCCCATGAGCCCGAGGGCCACCGGGAATTCAAACAGTGCGACAGCGAGGAGTCAGACATCGAGAGTGAGGATGATGGAGGTGAGAGTTGAGCCTCCTTCTGAGGTATTTATTCATCAAATGCATCCATTGCTTAAGCGAAATCTGTGTCATTCCTGTCTTTCTCCAGGTTATGACAGTGACGTGACGAGGGAGAACGAGATCAACTACACCATCAAGGCCTTATCCACCAACATGCGACCCATGACGGGTGTGAAACCCCACCTCCAGCTGAAAGAGCCCTCTGTGGACGAAAGGTATTCCCCAGAGTGAAGTTGTGATGTTACAGAAAATAACTTTTAGGATTTTCAGCCTGTCATAATACAAAAAAATAAGGCTCCTGCATCAAGATGAAGCCAAACCTGCCTTCTTCAGTCAACATTTTCTTTTCTTGCTTGAAATTCCTGCCCTGTCGCTGCCCTTTTGAAATAACTCAGCTTTCTGCTCTTCTTCTTTCCTTTAATGGCTGTCCATCTGTCATTATCCTGCTTCGTTCTTTAATTCTACTTGAAGACAAGGGGTGGTCAGGTAAGCGCTTGTGTTCATGTACAGTATGTTGACTTTGGACAAAAGATTAAGCAGAGGACATGGTTGAAATGTGTGTAATTACAGAGGGCTACACTGAGAGAATGTATCACATGGTCATCCTACACCCTTCAAAAAGAGCAAAAATAAGAAATCCCAGTAAACTTTTTTTCTTTGAAAAGACATTAAATTGAATGACTATATTCACCAATGAAAAGAAAGTAGTCGCCACTGAAAAATTACTATAGTCACCAGTGAAAACTGTTTAAAAATGACTATAGTCACTGTTGTCAAGAGGTTTAAAAAACAGCTATAAAAAAAGTGACTATAGTCACCAGTGGAAATCATTTAAAAAAGGACTACAGAGTTTTTTCATCACCTATTTGAAGACGTTGAACAAACATTCAGATTCTATTTCACTGGAATTTGCAATAGTGAAAATTTTCATCTTCTACAATGTGCAGAAAATAGCTCATCATTATCATCCTGACGAACAAAATTCTCAGTTGAAAGACAGAAGATAAATACCCCTCGCAGGACTCAAACTCTATTCTCATTAATCCTCATTAATTTTCCTGCTCATATGGACTTCTTTGTCAGTCTTTATACTACGCCACCTTCCTTTCAGAAAGCCCTTAATTCTCCCAGCACCGTATAGTCCAGGTGTACCTTTGAAGTAGTCAAAGCTGTCACCAATACACCTAAGTACTTGCACACACAAGTTAGGCTACAGCAGTTAAGTGCAATTTCTCATTTTATATTAGGAACTTCTCTCAGTATGATGTCCTTGAAGCTTCTTGTTGGCAGCACACAGCTTTTAGTTCTGTATTTATGACATTTTGTACAAATGATGTCAGTGTGTAGACCAGATTTTACCAACTAGTGAAATATGTCTTTGGAGAAATGCCTTCACACGAATCAATGTTGTCTCTCTTTCAACCTAAAACTGAACGAATTTTCAAAATCATTCAACAAATTTGTGTTTTGTGACACATTTATGTTGTAACCACATTGTAGTGTATTGAAAAGATGTCAAGAGGTATCTTTTGCTTCTTGCACTTTTAGAGGAATACCTTGCTGTCTGTGAAATGCATCTGTAAAATTTTTACAGTAAAAACCCACCAGTTTTAGTAATTCACTTTTCATTGTTTT